>BLBF01000041.1:27404893-27416243 GCA_015471245.1 Laticauda colubrina
AAGAAAGAAAGAAAGAAAGAAAGAAAGAAAGAAAGAAAGAAAGAAAGGGTGCGAAGAGAGAAAGGAAGAGAGGGAAGGGAGACAAGAAAGAAAAGAAAGAAGAGAGAAAGAAAAAAGAAAGAGGGTGGGAAGGGAGAAAGAAAGAAAAAGAAAAAGAGGGAAGGGAGGAAGAGGGAAGGGTAGGGAAAGTGAATGAGATATGGATGGACAGTTGGACGGACTAAGGGAGGGAGGGAGAGAAAAAGGAGAGGAAGGAAGGACCACAAGCCCTGGCACTAGATGCAGCTTCAGAGGATGCTTTGAAACAGCACAGTAATCCAGGGCTGGAAGGGACCTCGGAGGTCATCTAGTATAACCCCCTGCTGCAGCAGGAGACCTTATATCATCTTGATTATTTTAGTGCCTCTAACACAAGAGGAAAAATTCCCAGAAAAGGGAAGGAGTTTACTAGGCAAGGCTGCCATGCAGAGGAAGGCAGAGATAGTCCTCAAATTACGACCACAATTGAACCCAAAATTTTGGTTGCTAAGCAAGAGCATTGTGAAGTGAGTAGTTGCAGCTCTTAAGTAAGTCACATGGTCATTAAGTGAATCCGGCTTCCCCGTGGACTTCGTTGGTCAGGTCACAAAGGGGGATCACATGACTCTGGGACACAGATCATCATAAGAATGAGTCAGTTGCCAAGCGTCTGAATTGGGGTCATCTGACCATGGGGAGTCATAAGCCCTTTCCCCAGTGCTGTTGTAACTTGAACGGTCGAGACAGCTGTTGAGTAAGCTTTCACCCATTTTACGACCGGTCTTGCCACTGTTGTTAAGTGAGTAGTTGCAGTTCTTAAGTGAGTCACACAGACGCTAAGTGGATCTGTCTTCCCTGAATCTCCATTTCACCCACTACTACTCATTGTAAAGTGGGTGAAAACTCACTGAACAGCTGTTTCGTTTTGCAATGGAGATTTGGGGAAGCCAGATCCACTTAGCGACTGTTTGACTCACTTAAGAGCTGCAACTACTCACAAAGCGCGCGCTCACACCGAGCTGGTAGGGAAAATTTTTAGAAATCCACTGCTGGCAAATGGGTAGGGGCCGTGTCAGCCGAGGACAAAAGTCAGAGGAGAATTGCCCAAGGAGGAACGCTGGCGGAGAAGCAGGTACGGCCAAGGGTAGGAGATGAAAAATCCTAGACCTAACTGCAGATACGGGAGGATCTCCCTCCCACTTTCCCAAACTCAGTCTATAGAACCACACCTGGAGCAGGTTCTCATTCTAAAACAAGTACCGCTTACTGTATGCTTCTGAGTCACAACTGGTCAGAACCTGGTCAGAACCTCAGAGGTTGTATTCAGCAGGTTCTGAAGCGGTAGTGGAAATTTTGAGTACTGTATATACTCGCATATAAGCCGATCTCGCATATAAGCCGACCCTTTAAAAACTGCCCCAAAATGAGGATTTTTGAAAAAACTCGCATATAAGCCGACCCCCAAATACCATGGTGAACACTTTTTTTTTTCCCCCAAATTTGGGGGTTGGCTTTTACGCGAATAAATCTGGCTGCCCGACTTCACGCGATGAGAGCCAAGACTCTCATCGCCTTCGCGGGCAGCGGCTTCGCGCAATGAGAGCCAAGACTCTCATTGCCTTCGCAGGCAGCAGCTTCGCGCAATGAGAGCCAAGACTCTCACCGCCTTCGCGGGCAGCGGCTTCACGCGATGAGAGTCTTGGCTCTCATCGCGCGAAGCTGCTGCACGGCGAAGGCGATGAGAGTCTTGGCTCTCATCGCACGAAGTCGGGCAGCCAGATTTATTCACGTATAAGCCGACCCCCAAATTTGGGGGAAAAAAAAAAGCATTCTAAAGTCGGCTTATATGCGAGTATATACGGTAGTTTGGAGAACTGGCAAACACCACTTCTGGCTGGCCCCGCCTCCATCTATTTTTTGCTTCCGAAGTCCCAGCTGATTGGCTGGGTTTTCTTTTGTTGCCCCGCACAGGAGAACAGAGCTGGAAAGCAGGTTAGCGGGGTGAGGAGGGAATGGGGATTTTGCAGTAACCTTCCCCTACTACGGCCACCAAGCCAAGGCACAGCCACCAAGCCACGCCCACAGAACTGGTAGTAAAAAATTTTGAATCTCACCACTGCAGAACCTGTTTAATTTTTCGATATGTCAACATGATATTTGGGTGACAGATCATATGTTTCTCAAACAGCCAAATGTGGGTGAAACTCGGTGGGAATGTATTATTTGCCAAGAAAAGCCTGGAACATATTGATAGCAAGTATATCAATAACCAAATGGGTTGTATTTCACCTTCAAAGACTGAAAAAACTTTCCTAGGACTAGGAGTCAGGAAGTAAGATGCAGCCCAGGTGGTTATGAACTTTATTTTTTTATCTCTGCTGTTCTTACAGGATTTCTTCTCGTGTTTTAACGTCATTTTACTTATGCATTTGTTTCTTGTGAGTCATGTAGAATAGCTTTGATAAGATGGGTAGCCATACAAATTGAGTTACATGGATAGATAAAGCAAGCTGTTAGTGTCTTTTGATTTTTTTAAAAAATATATAATTTAAACCATTGGGATTGAAACAATGTGAAATTTCATTTTCTTTTTTCTTTTGATTTGTTTTATTGTTTTTTTCTTTATCCCCCCCCCCCCCCCAGCTCACAGGTTAAGGAAAAGCCCTCCAATTCATGATGTAATGTGAATTTGTTTTTTTATAAGTCTGGAAGGCAGACTGAAAATAGATTTTGGAATTTGGTTAATGGTTTCCAAAAGAGTCTCTTTAGATTACATCTTATCAATATATTTCTGAAACCTCTCATTCCTGTAATCTTTGAGTGGGCAAACAATGCATCCTAGGGCAACAATTTTGAATTAAAGTACCTCAAATGGGCTAACTTATAGAATTGGTCCAAAATCTGGGACCCAGGACTCCCGTTGGAATCAAAATTTGGCAAATTTTATTTTAAAAAATTACGACATAAAAAATATTAAAATGTATATGACATAAATTGAGGGGCTGCCACAGAGAGGAAGGGGTCAAGCTATTTTCTAAAGCGCCTATAGGCCAGACAAGGAATGATAGATGGAAACTGAACAAGGAGAGTTTTAACCTGGAAATAAGGAGAAACTTTCTGACAGTGAGAACAATCAACCAATGGAACAAAAGTGGCCCTCGGAAGTTGTGGGAGCACCATCACTTGAGACTTTCAAGAAGAGATTGGACTGGCATTTGTCAGAAATTGTGTAGAGCAATGGTTCCCAAACTTTTTCAGTCTACCACCCCCTTGGTGCTACAAACTCATCCTCAATGCCTGCCACTCAGGGGCGGGGTTTAAATTTATGTGGGCATGACCTTTGGGGGCATGGTTTGCTGGCAACATGACTAGGTGGCCGTGGTTTGATGACTGGCAAACCAAATACAAATGGTCCTCACTTAATGGCCTGTTGCTTAAGCCCATGTCACGCTGCCCAATGGATGCAAAAAGGACACAGCGGACGAGCAAAATGTTCCATCCGTTGTTATCCGCTCTCAAAAGGGGCAAAAATTTGCATAACCAGAGCGGATAACAGGGACGCGGGGAGGATGCAGGGCGGATGCAAAGCGGATGTGGAACGGAAGCCCAGCGGATGGAAGCGGATGGGAGTGGATGGCACGTCCGCTAGGGAAGCCTAATGGATGCCTGGCGTTAATTGCGCATGCGGGGGGGATGCATTGCGTCAGATATAACGCAGATATAACGGAAGCAGCTCGGAAGCAGGTCGCCATTCAGAGGAAAGACCTGCTGCCGGACGGATTGGCTGCCTTGCCTGCCCTGCCTGCATGTCTGCCTGCAAGCCTTGCTGCCAGCCTTGCTGCCAGCCTCCCTGCCAGCCTTTCTGCCAGACTGCCTGCAAGCCTTGCTGCCAGCCAGTCTGCCTGCCAGCCTTGCTGCCTGCCTTCCTGCAAGCCTTGGTTCATGTCTGCCTGCCAGCCTTGGTGCCTGCCTGCCTGCCAGCCTTCCTGCCAGCCTTGGTGCCTGCCTGCCTGAAAGCCTTGGTGCCTGCCTGCCTGCCAGCCTTGGTGCCAGCCTCCCTGCCAGCCTTTCTGCCAGCCTTGGTTCCTGCCAGCCTCCCTGCCAGCCAGCAACCCCACAACCATGCGGAAGGACAGCAAGCCTCAGCCATCTGCTGCCAGCCCTGGCAAGAGGGACAGGGCTACCATCCCGCCCGCTGGCCCTCACTCTGGTTCTGCTGGGGCTTCTGCAGCACGGGCTCGCTCTTCTGGGGCTGGCGCTTCTGCTGCTTCTGCTTCTGGAGGAGCTGATGACAAGCACTCCAGCACAGGCCACCTCAACAGCACCTGGACCCTTCACCCCTGAGACTGAACGACCAAGAGGAGTGCCAGAGACTCATTTTTGTTTTATAGCTTGTTGTTAATAAAGTCTATTTATGATTCACACACTTGCTTCATTTCTTTTTTTTAATAAAGTCTTGGTGGAAACTTTTAGAAATGGTTTAAGCCTTTGCATGCCTGTGGGATGGGTTAAGATAGCAGTGGGGTGGGCAGGGATACCTGAGGAATGAGCAGGGATACCTTTGGGATGGGTAATAGCTGTGGGATAGATAAACCTCCAGCGCAAGCATAGTGGGACTGTATGGTCCACCCTCCCAGGTGCAACATCTATGTCCCTTTATTATCAATAATAATGTAATAATCATCCACACATGTCAACATAAACACAACTCTTTATTAAACGCCCTGTTCATTGTAGGCCCACCCAACATACATGGCCCAATCTCATCCGTGTGATGAGACAGGCTGAAGGAAGCATCCATTAAGCATCTACCATCCTGTCTTGCCACTCCACTGCTCCAGCTGGGGAGTTGCACCAGTGTCTCAGGAGGTTGTGCTGCTTCTTCCCTTCACGTGAGGCTCTGTTGGGGCCTTGCACATCAACCATGTCTATCAGGTTTTGCCCTTGCCTCCATTCCCCAGGCTCCATGTCCCCATTGCCTTGCTGACGGTCCACAAGCCTGTCCTGCAACACTGGGTAGCGGATGCGCATGAGATTGTGCAGGATGCAGCAAGCTTCCATGATCCTCCTCACGGTCTCTGGGCTATGCTGCATGGTGGTGAGAAGTTCCTGGAACCTGTTGGCCAGGATGCCAAAGGGTCCACCACCCGCCTTGCCCTGGACAGCCTGTAGTTGAAGATCCTCTCTTTATGGGTGAGGCGTCTGGAGGTGTAGGGCTTCATGAGGTAGGTTGTGAGGGAGAAGGCGTCATCCCCCATGATGAAGTAGGGCACATCTTGCGTGTTGTTGGGCAGTGGGTCTGGATCTGGGAAGCCCACGATGAGGTTGCGTTCCAGCCCCTCCTTGAGGACACTGGCGTTGTATACCTGGGCATCTGAAGATGAGCCATTGCCTGAAGCATCGATGTACATGAACTTGTAGTCAGCATTGACCATGGCGAAGAGGATGATGCTGAAGAAGTCCTTGTAGTTGAAATAAGTGGACCCTGAGTTGGGTGGAGATTTGCAGGTCACGTGCTTGCCATCTATGGCTCCAAAGGTGTGGGGGAAGTTCCACTTCTGATACCACTGCTCTGCAACTTTCTTCCATCCTTCTTCAGTGGAGGGGCACTGGAGGAGCTCCTCCTTGTATTCTTCGATGATGGCCTGCACCACTTCTCTGACCACAATGCTGATGGTGTTGGATGGCACCCTCCAGCCATACTGCATGCTCCTGTAGGTGGTCCCAGAGGCCAGGTGGCGCAGAGTGAGTGCCACCTTGAGCCCAGGTTACAGGCTGGGGTGGAAGCTGGTGCTCTGCTTGGTCAATCTGGGTGTCAGCCGCTGCACAACTTCGTCAAACATGGCTGGAGGCATCCTCATGAAGTTCTGGAATGCCCAAGTGTCTTCGTTCCTGAACTCCACCATCAGCTTGCTGTACAGTCCATCCTCTGCTCTTCTGGCGAACCATCTTTGTACCCAGACGCTTCTTGGCCGCCTCTTTTTCTTCTTGCAGTAGAGTTCACAGAGCCTGCAGATGGCTTCGCACTGTTGCAGAACGATGGTGGCTGCCGAAAGACTTTGTTGCAATCCACGGTGGACATGACTGGATGCTGTGGAAGAGGAAGAGTCAGATGAAGGCTGCAGAGATCTGCACCGCTGGGCTGCTGTTCTGAAAGTGAGATGCAGATGAGTTGCTCCCCCTTTTTATAGGAAATACAGGTTTTCCACTAGGCATCCTCTAGGCATCTTTAATATCCGAGATAGGTCCCCTCTGCGAACGTTTTTTCCGTTTTAAACGCTTTGTTTCCGTGCTGCATCCGTTCTGCATCCGTTCTGCGTCCGTTCCGCTTCCTCCCTGCGTCCGAGCGGATGCGAGTTGCGCAGATGCGCAGCGGATGCCTAGCAGATATAGCAGATGCGTAACGGATGCAGAACGGATGCGTAGCGGATGCAGAACGGATGAACTGGATACATTTTCCGCGCAAAAGTTTTGGGTAGCCCAAAACTTTCTGAGCGGATGAAACGTCAATAGACGGATGCTGGACGGATTGAGAGGAAGCAAAACGGAGGCAGTGAGTACATCGTGTTTTCCAACGGATGGCAAGCTTTTTTGTCCGTTTTATATCCTCTTTTCATCCATTGCTTCAGTGTGACATGGGCTTTAGCAAGTGTTCTAATTTATGACTGGCCTCCCCAGAACTACTTGACCTGTTTTTGGAGTTTTGACAGCCATGCACACACATATAAACAAACTCTGTTCCTACCCTGCTGGAGCAGGTCATTGGACTAGAATCGGCAAAGCAACTCTGATTGGATTCTAGTAGTGAATAGTAATCAGAGATGCTTTGCCAATTCTTGTTGATTTGTTTTATTTGTATTACTTTATTTTATGTTGCTGAATTGCATTGACATGTGTGTCCCTTCTTGTACACAACCCAGAAGCTTTTGTGATTCTTTACAGCAAAAATTACCGACCTCTGGCTTTGCTCTACTTTTGAAACATGCCGTTACTGCTGCGTTCTAGGTGCCAGCTCCACAGATCCACCCTATTGAGCCCGCTGCACTGGAGGGACCTGCCCAAGCAAGTCTGAGTGGAGCGGTGCACCAAATCAATGGGGTGAGCCTGGGAGAGGGAAAGAGAGAGAAAAGAGAGAAAGAGAGAAGGAAGAAAAGAAAGAGAAAAGGAAAAGAAAGAAAAAGGGACAAAGAAAGAGGGAGGGGTGGAGGGTGGAGGAGGAGAGCGGGAGAAAGAGAGAGACAGAGACCTGATGCATTAGATTGAAATGAGGCCTAGTTTAGAGGCCCTTTTCCACATTGAAACATCTTTGCCAGCATCTTTGACAGCACATTGAAACATCTTTGGCTTCTATTAATTAAAGGTTTTGTGGACGAAACATGGCCAAGACTATCAGGAAGCTCTCACATTTTGTTGAAGCTTTAAACAGGATCCACTGGACCAGACTTCCCCCCTTAAAAAATTACTTTTCCTCAATGAATTATAGTGCCAATTCTGAAGAAGGCAAAACCAAAATGTATTGGTAAATTACAAGGAAAACACACACACTCCCTTCTAACTCTGCTGCAGCAGGTGATTGGACTAGAATAGATATTTCATTATTTTTTTCCTCCCTCCCTCCTTTGTTTCTTTTTCTTTCTGTCGCTTCCTTCCATCCCCCCTTCTTTCTTTGTCCCTTTTTCTTTCCTTTTTCTCTTTCTCTTCTTCCTTCTCTCTCTCTCTCTCTCTCTCTCTCTTTTCTCTCTGTTTCCCTCTCTCAGGCTCACCCCGTTGACTTCGTGCATCGCTCCATTCGGACTTGCTTGGGCAGGTGTCTCCGGTGCAAGGGGCTCAATGGGCTGGACCTGCGGGGCCTCGCCCCGAACGCGGAAGTGGCAGGATGTTTGAAAAAGAGAGCAAAGCCACTCTGGCTTTGCTCTCCTTTCCCAACACTGCATTTGGGGCGAGGCCTTTGCACCAGAGCGTACAAGTCAATGGTGTGATCCTGTGGAACCATGCCTTGAATACGGCGGCAGGGGGATTTTTTCTCACCCCTGAACTGTGCCCTGCAAAAGCCTTACCTCCAGCACCCCCCTGCCTCCTCTTAGCATCCCCCCTGCTGGCCCCCTTGCCTCTTAGCGCCCCCCAGGCATCCCACCGCCTCCTAGGGGGCTGTACCCCCCACTTTGGGAACCACTGGTGTAGGGTCTGCTGCTTGGGTGGGGGGTTGGACGAGATGACCTACAAAGTCCCTTCCAACTCTGTTTATCTGTAATGTAATAAATACAAAAATGCCAAAAAACATTTTCTCTGCTGATGACGAACATTGCTATATAGTGTATAGTCTAGTTTTTCAGCAAATGCACGTCTGAATATATCCCAGTTTTCCAGTGAAGGGAATACATTAGAGTATCATTGTTGAAGGCCTTGAGAATCTGGTAAAGAAATATTTCTGAAAGGGGGACTCAAAGGATCGTGGGTTGTCTGATATGCAATCTTTGTTGAACAATGTACAGTAGACAAGATAATTATATAATTCTGCTTACCTGGTATATGATTCAGGGTGACCCAGTAATGTTCATCTGGACTGTAGGTGTCCCTTGACCATTCAAGCAAATCTTTTGCACGTTCATCAGTCAGTGTAAACTCTACAAATTTTCTTGTGAGTACATAGTACGCAGTCCCAAAATATATAGTCAGATTGTGGGGTGGTTCATTTTTCTCATTTTTGGTTTGATAGACATATGATTTTCCTGAAAGTACACATTCTCGATAACTAAAATCAGTTCTGTGTTTTATATGAGGGGGTTGAACAATTCCCGGGGTGATATTTTTACCATTCCATTTGCTTTTAATATAGTGTATAAGTTCCTTGTTTGTTTTGATGGGATAATCCTGACCGCAGAGATTAATAACATAATTCCATTGATTATTTAAATGGATCAAGTCCTTCATGCAGTTGATATCTGCTTGCAACCTGGAAAATCCTGCATAGACAACTTTTTCCCTCTTTGAAGCAATAAAAATGTTTTCAAAGCAGTTGACCAAGGTTTGGACAGCTTGCTTAAAATCCTTAGATGATTTCTCATCAATATGTATACAGTAAACATTCTGAGGCATGTAAATGGCTCTAAGTAATTTTATAAACATGTCCAGTTCCTTGTGAATGGTGACGATGAATGCCAAGGAAAAGTTCCTTTCTTCTTCTGACAATGGCCTTGTGATGAAGTGGAGTTTCTTCTGCAGCGTAGAACAGTTGCATGGTATTTGTATGCAGGTAGACATTACTTTTCCCCCTAAAGCCTCCTGGCATAGCTGGCCAATTTGAAGAGCAACTTCTTTCCCATCAAAAAGGGCTGAGCAGAGTTCATCTGGATAAAAGCCACACTCTTTTGAGATGAGTTTTTCCTTATCTACCTTGAATATTGTATTCCGTAGATAGAAAACACCAAAGATGAAAATGCAAGCCACAATGCAAACTAGAAACCCTGATTTTGCTGTCTCAAGTAGGTTCATCTTTGGCTTTCCAGGTGTTTTCTGGAGCTCCAAATGTTCTCTGGAGTTTTCTTCTGGCCACAGTTCCCTGAAACTGTTCTACCTAGGAAAGGTTAGGGGGGGAAACAGCATTTTAATCATTTAATTTAAATGAAGTTCAGTGATGCTTCATCCAATTTGAAAGAAAAAAAAAACTTCATTGGTATTAAGGTTTCATATTACAAATGCAGGTGTTCTTGAAGACTGGCTTAACTCTGCTTTAACAGTTAATCTGCCTTTACCTCTTGTGGTTTTTGATCATGGGATCGTTCTCTCTTTCACTGACATGAATAGAGATAAACTGATCTTTCATACAGCTAGTTAATAATCTTTTTGATTAGATAGAAACCTTGTTATGGATTTCAAAAATATATTTGAAGCATAACCAGAATTGGATCTAGTATGTTCTTTACTGTTGATTTTATGGAAAGACATCAGAAAAGACTGAAGTTTTTACCATCATCATGAAAATGAAATCTAAACCATAAATTGTTTTGTTTTTCCTTGAATTGCCTGAATTAGTTTTGTTTTCAAACGCATCGTATAAAATAGGAAGTGGTCTTGAATGCAGTTCATATTTATTCTGCTTGGAAGGAATTGTGACCTTAGCAACACTGCGTTACCTTGCACTGCTGTTTAAAGAGGCTTTCTGAACAGTTTTAAGGGGTGGAGGAATACGGTTGTATATTTTTACCTTTCTGAATATGTTTTTCCACAAGTGTGGCTTTGTTGAAATATTAGAAGTGCCTCAGTATAGCAGTATGTTTCTTTAGCGTTCAGGAATAAACTCTTCATCCTTGAATTCTTAGATGCTAAGTGTATGCAACCTTAGGAAGGGAAAAAGATGCAAGGAAAGGGACAGCTTATTGAAATACTGAAATTCAAACCAACAATTATCTTGTATTGATTTTTCCTGCTACAACAAACATTCATCTGCCCTGTTGATTATGCTCGCATATGATGTCTAAATCATTATATGCATGTCCTTATCTTCTTAACTGGAATGATTTTTTAATCTCATGATATGACATATAGTAGCAAAAACATTTTATAATCTACCTCTCTTAATGATTTTGTGCATGCATTGATGTGTCTGCCTGCCCACCCCACACGTTCCTAAATCTCAAAGCTTCATTGTAGTCAAAATCACATTTTTCAACCTTGCATGTCAAGAACAACATGCTCCCATTTGACAAGTACAGTTATAAAAATAATAATATTAATACTACAGTAATATACAGAATGTGGTTTATTGTCCTTACTGCTAAGACCTGGGCTTTCAAGTCGGAAAAATTTCCTGTTCCCGAGTTCGCAGCGCTGGAGGGCTAGATGAAAGTTGCATTCATTCTGCTGCTTCGCCTGATCCCTTTTTTTTTTTTTTTGGTTATTCAGCCACGGCGTTCTTTGGCGTTGCTGCTTCTGTAGGTCGAAGAAAAAACATCAGGAAAATCAGTTCCCAATAGAATTATGCTTGCCTGGAGGCTCATAGGAGTTAGGCTTAGTATGTAAACATCAACACAGCATCTTCTTAATAGGACAAGCTGTAAGTATCCATTGAATCAGCAAACGCTCTGCTCTCTCACCAGCCTTTCGGTGATGTGAAGAAAAAAAAAAAAGGAGGTGGGGGAGGACGCAACATTTGGAAGGTGAATGCAAACATTTCTCAGGAAAGCAGAATCACGCTCTTGAAATGGTGCAAAATGACTAACACAGCCAAGAATAGATTAATATAATGGACGTTGTTTACACTGTAATGAGGGTTAGGAACTGAAAGGGATGTGTGTGTGTGTGTGTGTGTGTGTGTGTGTGTGTGTGTGTGTGT
>BLBF01000041.1:27418955-27471319 GCA_015471245.1 Laticauda colubrina
ATCCATCCATCCATCCATCCATCCATCCATCCATCCATCCATCCATCCATCCATCCATCCATTCATTTATTTGATGAAGGCCCAAGTAGTTTTGTCTGATTCTAGTGGTTAATCCTGGGATTTCTCTGCTTACTATTTAGTTTTATAACCTCTTTTCTGCCCAACAATTGTTGATAATAAGCCACTGTGTGTGGGGGGAGAGGTGTTTTAAAAACAAAAAGATTAATTCTTTTGCAGAAAGATGTGCTAGAAGATCTAATTGTGTTTGAATAGCTAGTGTTTTCCAGCTGTATTGGACCTAAATATTCATTATTCACAGCCCACGTGGCCTTGACTGGGATGATGGTTGAGTTTAAAGCCCATCCTTTAGGAAGGATGTCAACTAAGGCATCCTTCAATATATGCCAGAATGAGATATGTTTCCTGCAACTATTCATATGGACAAATTGATATTTGGACAATGAACTGAGCATTTTAAAAGCTTCATCCAAACAAATTGCCTGCCATAATTTTGCATTAAATCGGCACAGTCCAACAGCTGATAGTATTGAAGGGGATGGGATTTCTCAGAGAAGCAACCTTTTATTTTAATCCAACAAAGTGCTGATTTCCTTCAATCTTAACTATCAGGGATTGCATTAAGGAATTGCATCTAAGGAGAAAAAGTCCTACCTTAGCCATAAAAGTCAGCTGGCTGACTTTGGCCCAGTCTCTCTCTCTCTCTCTCTCTCTCTCTCTCTCTCTCTCTCTCTCTCTCTCTCTCTATCTCTCTCTCTCTCTCTCTCTCTCTCTCTCTCTCTCTCTCTCTCTCTCTCTCTCTCTCTCTCTCTCTCTCTCTCCCTCTCCCTCTCCCTCTCCCTCTCCCTCTCCCTCTCCCTCTCTCCCTCCCTCCCTCCCTCCCTCTCTCTCTCTCTCTCTCTCAGCCCAACCTACCCTACAGGACTGCTGTTGTAGGGAAAATATGAGGTTGAAGGTGTTAGATCTGTATGTTGCCTTGAGTGATTTGAAAAATAATAAAAGTGCGATGCAAATAAATATTTAAAAAAAAAAACTTTAAAAAGGTCAATGGTGAAGCATGGATTTATGCAGAAAATCACAGACTGCATCCACTGCTTCTTAGGGTATCAGATAAACAATACTGTTACATAATTTTTCAGGAGGACTTTGGAAAGCTTTCACTAATCAGGACAAACAGAACTGGATTAAATTAAAAAAATCTGAAAATGCAATACAGAGCAAGTCCGTGTATTGATAATAACTTAATAGGAAAAAAATCATCATAACTATACATTTATAGTTTCCTTATAAGATACATAATCAGTTTTAGATTGAGTATTACCATTATATATGCATAATACTTTGTATAAAATATGTAAATTGAGATTTATCACATATTGTAGAACATACAAAAAGATGGCCCAGTTGAGAGTCAAGGAACTTCTTTGTGTATAGTGAACAATTTTCCAAACAGAATTTGGTTGTGAGACTGGTGTTACAAGCAACAATAATTTCACTATTCTATAATTGTTGAGCTGAATTAGTGAATTCTGGAGCAAATAAAAATATTTACATTGTTTAAAAGAAATCATTGGCGTAAAGAAAATTATTTGATACAAAAGATATATAAGAATTGCCAAGTTCTTCAACAGAAGTGATGATCACTGATATAATATACGTTTGCTTATTATTTAAATCTCCCTGTCATAAAAATTAAAATTGAAATTAGGAGCCAAGACCTTTAGGAAGGTTAACCATTTAGTTGTTAGGAAGGGTCCACATGCTTTCAATCACTCTCAATATAAATTATCATAAAAATTGTATTTAAAACATTTGATCTATCAACTTAGAGGAGTTCCTTATTTAGAAGAGCTTAAAAGGAGAGGAATTTACAAACCAGCTGTTCTTCTCAAGGATATAGATTGTAGACAGTAAAATTATAATTTGGTTGAACACATTTCTTTTATTTAATATATTTTTCTAAGTAGGAGCACTTTGAAAACACTTATACTCAGCAAAATGTTTTGGACTACAATTAAGCAGAAAATGATTGAATCTGAATATATACCAGTTTTGAGTGCAATTATCAGCCGTAAGTTCTTTTGAGTTCAGTGGGGCTTATTGCCAAAGTAATGACCATCCCGTAAAACTTCTAGTAATGTTACAGCTGGTTCAAATTTTAAAAGCATTCTTAAAAGTTCAGAAAGTTTACACTCACCCAGTATTGGAAAGAGAGATGGTTTGGAGCCAAACTTAAGAAATGGGTAGATATGTTCTTCGGATCCATTGCCCTTCAGGCAAGTTCAGCCTTTAAGCTTGTCGATTTTATAAAGTGGTTTCAGTCACATGAAAGAAGTTAATTGTTAACATGAAATGTGAGTATTTTGTGATGAATTTCATTAACCACTTAGGTTCCTTGTGTGGGCATCCAGCAAAAATAACAATTCAAATAATAATATTAAAACCTGATTTTTTTTCCACACTGTCATTCTGATGACCTTTTAAGGAAGCAAACCAGCTTTGGGAAAACAAGATGTGTAGATAGTACCATGCTGTTGATTATAAATAGGCTTATTTCAATCTTTAGGCTTTTAGTAGTGAATAGGAGACATTGTGCGGGGAAATAATCTTGTATTATCTTTTCACTTTTTAGCTGTGAAAAAATTCATATAATTATAACCAATTCCCGATTTGCCCATGTTATACCTTTATTTTACAAGCTGCTCTGCTTCCTAGCAGATTTCCAAGTGCAATTTAAGGTTATCATTTATTACAGGGTTCCTCAACCCACAGCCCCACATGCCAGAAACGGGTTGTGCAAACAAGTGAAGCCCCATCCGTGGGATACAGGCTGCAGATGAAGCACACCCCCTCTGGTCCATGGAAAAACCTCTCTGCGAAACCGGCACCCAATTTTTTGGGCACCATTGATCAATAAAGCCCTACTCATCTTATTAGATCTAGTAAAAGGAGTCCTGTCAATTAAAGAATGCCATCTTTCAGGAACCAGGACATTTATCTTTTTGATTGCAGACTCTGCCCTCTGAATCATTTACAGACTGTCCTCAATCACTTGTTCTGCAACAGTTCAAGCTTACAATGGCACTGAATGAGTTCTAACCAGTCCTCAGAAGTCTGGCCATTGCAACATCCCAACAATCACATGATTACAATCCAGGCACTCAGCATCTGGCTTGCATCAAGCCCTAAATCATGATTTTATGCCAGCTTCCCACAAGCAAAGTCAAGAGGCGGAAGCTGAGAGGAAGTCAGATGTTGCAGCCACATGAGGTCCTCATTTATCAGTGGCAGCTGAGAGTGCCAGAATTGTGATCACTTAAGTGGCCCAGTTAGGTGATATACAGGTAGTCCTCAAATTACAATCACAACTGAGCTTGAAAGTTCATGTTGCTCAGTGAAACATTTGTTAAGTGAGTTTGTCCCATATTACAACTTTTCTTGCCACATTTGTTAAGTGAATCATTGCAGTTGTTAAATTAGTAACATTAGTTGCCAAGAGAATCTGGTTTCCCCATTGAAATTTCTTTGTGTGCCATTTTAGAAAATGCTGGCATCCCCTGAGAAGTAAAAGAAGAAGCATTATATCCCAAAATAAGAAGATTATTTTACCTTTGACTAAATGATGGCTCCTATCCTCTGGTAACTTCTTTCTTACCAGAATCACATTCTGGTGAGAGAGAAGTTCCCTGAGGATGGTGTCCAGCATGAGTCCAAAAGCTCAGAAGACTAAAACCTCTGGTCCTGGTAACTAACCCAGATTGGATCCTGCATTCTATAACTGGTCAAAAGAAGGACAAGTTTTACGGTAATTTGCAGTAGTAAATGTGGAAGATTGAATTAATCTCAGGTTCCTATGACTGACCCAGATTGCAACGTTATGCTGGGACACATATAATTTGCCTTCATTCATGAAATGCTGTTTTGTTTTGCTGAAAATGGGCAGTTCACTGCCTGTGTGCAACATGCAATTCTAATATACTACTTTTACACAATTCAAACTATTTTACAACTTGTAGCTTTTGTCGGAGGCAACCTGGTTTCAATGCATTTTTTTCATGAATTAATTTGGTTGGATTGCAACTGCATCTTGCTGTCACATTAAGTAACCTTTGAGTTGTAAATGCCTATGGAGATTCTCCGTCACCGAGGTCATGGTTGTGCCAAAGGTGCTTTGTTCAAGAGGCAACTGGACTTTCTGATTTTTCTTCAAAGACGCTTTGCTTCTCATCCAAGAAGCTTCAGCCTCTTAGAAAAGTACCTTTGGGCTATTTGAGTTCGAAAATTGCTTTTTTAGACATTTCTTTGATGGCAAAGACATTTTTAAACCTGGAAAACCAGGTTTCCCCAAAAGCCAGTTTCCCAATCCGTCCTTGTGTGTAAGGAAACTTCTCCATCAGGTAGTGGGTATGGTGCCTGAATCTTTGCAAACCCTGCTCTGTTTCTGCACCCCGCCAATGGAGTCCATTTGCCTTTTCCTCTTTCAGACAGGCCCCAGAGAGAGAGAGAGAGTCCTTTTTGGCAGGCAGCAGCAGCAGCAGCTTACAACCTTCCCTGCCAAGCTTCCTCATTAACTTTCTGAAGAGCAGAAAAGATTGAAAATGGCAATCACGAAACTGTGAGGCACTTGGCAACCAGTGAAGCCAAGCACTTAGACTTATATATCACTTCATAGTACTTTATAGCCCTCTCCTAAGTGGTTTACAGAGTCAGCATATTGCCTCCAACAACCTGGCTCCTCATTTTACCTTCCTCAGAAGGGTGGAAGGCTGAGTCAATTTTGAGCAGATCAGGATCGAACTGCTGGCAGTCGGCAGTGAGTTGTCCTACAATGCTGCATTGTAACCACTGTGCCACCGCGGCTGTTAGTTGTTAAACAACCAGTTATAAGTCAAAAACTAGTTGTATTGGAGCAAACAACAGATAAGCTTTCATTTAAGGACACTCTGGCAGCATTTTTGATGGAAATGCAGCTTGTAAACACGATGAACCTTTGTTGATAAGGAGGCACGTAGAGACTGCCTTTCAAAGCTGATGAATGAACTTCAGCCAAAATGAAAACAATTTTGCTTGGCAAAATAATTGGCCGTCGCATTAAACAATCTTTCATTTTTCAATATAAAAGTATCAACAATTGCATAATTTGTATAACAATCATAACAGCACAGAATGGCAAACATAAAACCAAGAACAATAATGCACTGCTAAGTGCTTGGCTTACCAGGAATAAGAAGTAATAAAACTTTTACAAGTTTCAGTTGTAATTATACTGTACTTAATACAGTATATGTATTAAGTACAGTATATACTAGAAATGAATAATGTGAATAACATCATTAGATTTGACAGAGAACTATCACAACTGATCATTAACTTCACCCATTTTTCAAAATGTTTCTGTCTTCTTTCTGCCATGGTCTTATTCGTTTTTAGAAAGTTTCAGTAACTGTGAGATTACAAAACCTGGTATATTTCAGGCCAGGTAATTAGAAAGTAAGCTCCCTCCTCCCTCTTATCAACATTCAAAACACAAATGAATGTTGGCCAAATCTTACCTAAAACTGTTATGTTTTAGTTTCATTTCTTGTAGGCAGAGTAATAAGAGATCTGATTTGTGTAGCATTATTACAGCATATTTTAGTTTTATTTCAAAACAACCACCAATCTATGAAGCTCTAGTTCTGATTATAAAAAATCAAAAAGGAAAGTAAACCTGACTCATAACAAATGTTTTTAATTTTTTTTCACTCCAGAAAAAGATAAATTAAAATACTTGAGTACAATTTCTGAAGTATGGTTATGATAATATGTTCTTCCTGGATTCCCGAACTTTTTAAAGCAAATTCCATTTAGTGACATTCTGGTGATTTGCACTGGCAATTGTTACAGTATAATATTTAGGAATTTTAGGTATATTTCCATGGAGGTCTACAAAGAGCAGAATCATACAAATTGTGGTATTCCCTGTGTTAGCTTATGGAATTCAAAGTTGGACTTTGAAAAATTAGGATGGGAAGAACATTGATGAACTTTTGTGTTGGAGAATGTGGACTGTCAAGAAAGCAAATATCCCTAATATTAGGATCCCTAATGCTGGGAAAGATGAAAAGAGAGAGAAGAACAAGACAAAAAAGCAGAAAGGTGAGTGGACTTAGTTTCAGAGGTGGTGAGTGTGCACCATTGGAAGATCTGAAAGACCAGATTTGGGACAGATTATCATAAAAGAACATCTGTGGTTACTACCAGTCAAGCACAACTTCATGATACATAATCCGTTGAACTGTTATTTCTACAGTATGAGTGAGAGACTCTGACTTTCTTCCTGTTCTCGCTCTCTCCATCTTTCTTTTTTCTTTTCTTTTCTTTTCTTTTTTTCTTTCTCCTTTACCTCCCTCCCTCCCTTCCTTCCTCCCTTCCTTCCATCCATCATGAGGAAAAATGATACAAAAATGTTGTGGCTTTAGTTAGAAATTTATTTTCCTTTCATAGGCTTGATGATGAGATTTAGGGTAATGTCTGTATGTATGTATATAAAATATTTTAAAAATCATGCATATTTAAGAGAAAACATTTATATACATTTTTTAAATAATCAGAATCTGAAAAAGAAGTCTTGAAAATTGTAGATTTTCAGAAGAGAGAAGCAGATTGTAATTCATGTGAAGCAGTTCAAATAGATTTGAAGAAACCTGCCTGGCAGTAGATTTTCACTGTAGTAGCTCAACTGTTTTTCAGTTAGTTTTCTTGTTACAAGCCAAGATATCACCATTTTCTTGAAAGAAGATTAGATATTATCAAAGTATTTTGTTAGCTGGTTCCTATTTGATAAGCTGCCTAAGTGAGAATGTACATTCAAGAACAAAGACCTATTCAGGTTTAGTGGCATCAGGACTTGATGATTTAAGATAGAGCAATGAGCTTGAGAAAATGACACTGACATAGAGTAACAACTAATGTAAAACTGTGCATGTTTAAATGAATGAGAAAAACTGAATAGCAATAGCACTGAGACTTTTATACTGCTTCATAGTGCCCTTCGGCCGTCTCTAAACAGTTTACAGAGTTGGCATATTTGCTTCCTGTCTCATTTTGACATACCATATCTTTACAGCTCAATCCCAAATTTGAGCCTTACCTGATCAGGCCAGTTGATCATTTAATTCTGGAATCCTTCAAAATGACCAGTGGAGATAGATGTACAAAGTTTTCAAATGCAGAGACTGAAGAGTGTTTCTTCTACTGTTCTCTCTAGCTAGCAACTGCTTTTTAAGATACACCACCTAGTAACCTGAAAACAGTAAACAAAAAGATATACAGCCTCTACCCAATAGCCGGGCACTTGTTACTCTCAGTGGCGAATGCACAGCACTTGGCAAGCTTATCTACTTCCCATTATGGTTGTTCTGCAGATCTGTATAAATCACTCAGTCCCTGCATCCTTCTCTTTTCTCAGCACCTCGTAATGTCACCAAACAAAATCCTCAAGGGGAACAAATTGTACAACCGAAATATGTGCAAGGTGCACTGAATCTGAATAAGTCCCCCCATGGGAGAAAATGTGTTTCTTAAGAGCCAATATGCATCCACGTTTCCCCCAGGTTTTTGTCTGTTCTGTGCCACTGGTATCTACTGCCTGTTCTATGATTCTACCATTGGTATCGTATCCCTCATTCGGGCCTGAAAAAACACATTTTACGGATATCAAATAAAAGGTCTTCTAGTGGGATTCTGTGTGAGCTCTGTCCTCCCTCCCAATTATTCCTCTGTGATAAAACAAACGAAGCAGCATACTTACTGCAAAACAACATAGAGATCATTTCACTAGGAATCTCGCTGAGAAAAAGTTACCCCAGGACCATCATTAACAATAAAAGGAAATAAGCTTACCGGACTTCAAAGTTCTGTTGCACTCGCTTCCTGTTACATCAGACCATGTTACACTGGAAGAATACTCACTGCACAGGCAATCAAAAGGAGATATTGCAAAAGTAAGCTCAGAAAGATGAGCACAAACTCCATAATGGGTTATTTGATCTCCTCCATCATTGTCTTTTCCTTGGCTCTCCACAGAAGTACACTAGTTCTCAGTCTTTCAGCTACTGCAGGCATTCAAGTATTTCCAAAATGTTGCCCATGAATGAAATAGAAACCAGTTTGCAGCGAGAACAAAACAGGTGAAAATAGCAAAGGAGCTGTTGGTTTTTATTTTCTTAATGGGGTTGTCTTTGGTTAAAGCCTTTTGGCTCTTACTCTTTTTTTTTTTTTTTTACATTCCAAATACAATTTAGATATTGAACCTAAGGGTCTGCTTCCACCTCATGCTTGCACTTTCCAATCATTCAGTATCAGCTCCCATGAACACATGGAAGGCTAGATAAAAGGGAGGAGGCTTCAAGGGAAACGAAAGTCTTCAAGGTCAAATGTGTCAATAATGACCTTTCCAAAAACATGTTCTTTGGATTTGACTGGACAATGGGGGCAAGCAAGGGGAAGAACCTATGAGGAAGAAATGAGGAAAGTTACACTTGGGGATTTCAGTTTTGGCTTTGTCTTAATTGTGCCTCATTTGACCTCTAATACACGATATCTTTTCTCAATAAATGGAGTTAAGGATTGTTCTTTCTTAGAGACTCAAGTTGAGGCAGGTCTGACACTGAGTGAGTTATGTTTACTTGTAGAAGGAAGCCATAGCTATTCTTTGCATGAACCTCACTGTTTCTTGATTTGATATCGCTTCCATCGATATCAGTATTTTTACTGCTGTATATTCCTCAAAACAAAGACCAGATATTTTTCCCAAGACTTTTAAGATGGGACAATTCTATTAAATCTGATGAAGTTACAGTAATGGAAGCAGTTTATTTGTCTGTTTATTCTTCCCAGATCTCTTTTTGTGGGTTGGTTGCTGGCTGGAGGGATTGTTTTATATTTGGTGTTTCTTCTTTTCAGATGAAGATTATACGAGAAACTCATCAGTACTTTTGTCCTTCAGTGCATCTCCAGCACTATGCTTGCCGTATTCTGATATAAAAGCCTTAAATCCACTGTAACAGTTTGCTGCACATAGACCACAACCACAATTGTATAGCAAGATGGTTATGCTCTAACAGGAAAAACAGAATTTAAGGATACAGTAAATCAAGTAATGGAAGGCCACAAGCCACAGTTCTGAATGTGCTGTTTAATTAATACTAAATCACATTCTGGTAGAGAGAACGAGTTTGGGCTTCAGCTTGAGGTCGTAAGCTCAGAGATTAAAGCCCTGGTCCTGGTGACCAGCTCAGATTGGATCCTGTAACATTATCCTGAGACGTGTATATTTGCCTTCCTTCGTTCATTGTAGGTTTAGCCTCAGGACCCGTTATCAGCTGTGTTGCTTTTCTCTGCATTCTTTCTAGGGTCCAGTATACTTCATGTGATCTTGAAACTATCCCTCTGTTGATGCATTAGTTGTTTGGGAAGCTGCAGCACACCGCTGGCTTGTACTTAAGTGGTGGCCTACTAGGACACCTAGATCCCTCTCACAGTTGCTACCATTGAATCATTCTACAGTATATTTCTGCATTTGGTTTTTCTTGCCTACATGTAGGATCTTATTTTTTTCACCGCTGAATTACATTTTGTTGGATAGGGCATAATGTTCAAGTCCAAACCCTCCTGAATGTTGAATTTATTGTTCTGACCAAGACTTCCTGACACACCAACAAACACATGTGAAATCTAAAACCCTTATATTTTAGTTCAATGGCTGTGAATTATCATCATTCACAGCCCGTAATGAGTCTCAACCAGTTATAAATAGTCCCATGGAAGTCTGCCAATGTTCTTCGGGAGAAGTCTGATAGAAACACACCTTTATCTTACTTAAGTGAATCATATGGTCGTTAAGCAGATCCAGTTTTCCCCAATGACTTTGTTTGATGAATTATGTTCGCTATGTTTATTTTTTGTGTAGAATTTTAATAAAGTTTGAGAATACATGCATTTCCTGTTAAATATCCTTGCTGAATAAATGAAAATGATTAAAAAGTTATGTGGCTCGCCTGATGAATTAATCATAGCAGAGTAAACAGACACCTGAATTACAGATCTATGGTACAAGGTACACATTTAAATCTAGGTGGGTTTGTAGTTTTTTAGGGGTTAATAAAATATTTGCAGTATGAATAACATGTTTTTTACTTTTTAGCTTCTGTTTGGAACTGTACTGCATCATAAACAGCCACTCTCTCTCTTTTTTTTTTTTTTCTTATTAAAGTGTGGGGTCCCCTTTCAGGATGACGATGTGATTGTCCTTAATGGCAGTAAAGAGGACGTAGAGATGCTAAACAAAAGAATGGAGGAGCGAAAGCTGAAAAATAAATTAGGGAAGGTAAGGTCTAAATATATTTTCTGGAGTTTTATGCAGATACAGGGATAAAATAAGGACAGGGTTGGCATGGAAGTTCTTGATTCTGGAGGAATGGGGGGGAATGGAACCAGTGGTGTTATTCTACCGGTTTTGGCGTACTGGTAGCGCCAAAGTTCAGCGAAGAACAAACTGGTTCTCTCTGAGGAGCTGCAGTTGGGCCCACCCGCCCAGGCTCTCATACTCACCTTTATTCCCTGCTTTTAAAGCACAGCTGCTTTGCATGGCACAGCAGATTGCTGCATGGCAGCTGCTTGAAGCAACAGGGAGAGTGCAGGATTGCAGGAGGTGAGTCAAAAAGGCTCTGCGCGTGCGCAAAATGCACATTTGGCGCACACGCACATGCATACAAAGTGTGAGCACATGCACGCAAAGTATATGCGTGCGATAAGCGTGTGCCCACCAAGCCACACCCACTGAACCAGTGGTAACCTACTTTGAAACCCATCACTGCCTGGAACTTCAGTTTTTACAATAATAAATGTCACTCAGATAATTTCTGCTCCCCAATAACATTGCTGTGCCCAATGGAACTCACCACAGAACACTAAAGGGAGTATAAATGGCTTCTCAATAGCCTTTGAATAAGCAATTTTACATGTCAAAAACATTGGCTTCCATTCAAGACACTTAATACAGCTCATTGGATTTCAGCCAATAGAGGTTCACAGCCTGTTAGATCCTTGACTACGTTTTCACCAATGTTTGGTCCGTAAAGAATGTAGCAGCTGTTGATTATCATTAAAAAAGAAAAATAACCTCTATCTAGAGGCAGAACCTTGAGTAAGCTGTATGTCGCCAGCTTCTGAATTTCCCAAAAAAATGTAATAAGACCAAATAGTATGTGAAAAATGGGGAGAGAAAGCGGGGGAATATGGATGGAGTTAAGCCATGTCTGTAGCCAGCTCTATTCTTTTCAGAAAGTCCCTAATCCCATCTGATTAGGCCAACTTTTAACCCTATGAGGCCCTTCTGTTGTTTTCAGTCCATTCTATCATTGATCAAAAAAAGAAGTTTCGTATTGATTTTCAATATTAAATATGAAAAAAAAACATTGAATTAATCTCTTGTCTTGTAATAATTCATAAAGTCTTGGATTATGCAGCCAAACAAAACATCCTAGCTATATATGGATTATGTATATCTGCATGTAATATCCTGGTTTTGAAGCCTAAAAGTGTCGATGGAGGCATTGTTTAGCAAAAGCAATAACATTTAGACTTATATACTGCTTTATAGTGCTTTACAGCCCTCTCTTAAGTGGTTCAGTGTCAGCATCTTGCCCCCCAAAATTTGGGTCCTCATTTTACCCACCTTGGAGGATGGAAGGCTAAGTCAACAGTGAGCCTGGTGAGATTTGAACTGCCAAATTGCAGGCAGTTTATTCACTATAATACTGACTCACTTTCTACTACTGGTCTTTTCACGTATCTTTAAAAAAAACACACATCTTTAAAAAACACACACACAAAACTTCAGCACACTGCTTATCTAGGAACCTGTAGGTCATATGTTTCATTTCCCTAAGTTTGAAGACTGCATCAAGCAGAGGAAACAGAAAAATATGAATGTCCAAACTTAAAAGAAAAATAGATGTTGAATTTTGGGAATGGACTGGTAAGACTAGTCTTCCAGTAGATTTTGCAGTCGACCCACTCCACCAAATAATTGTTTTGTCTTATTTCAAAATACAGATTTGTTTAGAATCTAGTTAGTGAAGAGAAGGACCAGGGGAGACGTGATAGCAGTATTCCAATATTTGAGGAGCTGCCACAGAGAGGAAGGGGTCAAGCTATTTTCTAAAGCGCCTCTAGGCCAGGCAAGGAATAATGGATGGAAACTGAACAAGGAGAGATTTAACTTGGAAATAAGGAGAAATTTTCTGACAGTGAAAACAATCAACCAATGGAACAGAAGTTGCCCTCAGAAGTTGTGGGAGCGCCATCACTTGAGACCTTCAAGAAGAGATTGGACTGCCATTTGTCAGAAATGGTGTAGGGTCTCCCGCTTGGGCGGGGAGTTGGACTAGATGACCTTGTTACAAAATCCCTTCCAACTTTGATTATCTGTTATATCTGTTATAAAATCTTGTTAAGGTTTCAAGATGCTCTAAGGTGCTTAGTGATCACACTGAGTTCAATCAATAATACCTTTTAAGGTCAATTATCGACCTACTCAGGAGTGAGAAAAGGGTTTTAAAAAACCAAAAGCCATTTTCTCTTAATTTATTTGTCTAGAATGAAACGATAGTATGCCCTCTAGTGGATGACAGAGGATACAAACATCCAGGGTTATCCATCTCTTGAAATTAAATTTGCTTGACATATTTCTGTGTGTACTTTCGATGCATTGCTATGGTACACTTGGGGTTTTTTTTAGTAGTTGTCTTCTTTTTTGAAAACTCCGACAACCTAAACCTCATATAAGAGACAATTTATTTCCAAACTCAAATATAGCAACTTCCCTTCTTTGGCCCAGAAAACGAAGTTGACTGCATACTTTTCATGCTGGCTTTGCTCATTAGACCTATGAACGCCTTACTGCAGGGGTGTCAAACTCAATTTCATTGAGGGCTACATCAGAGTTGTGTTTGACCTTGGGAGGCCAGGGTGGGCATGGCCAGCTTCGTGTCACTCATGTTGAGGGCACCTGTGGTGGCATGAGCCCTCCGCCAGCAAAAACGGGCTCCCAAGTTCCATTTCCAGCTGTGACAGCCTCCTGCAATCCTCTGCCAGCAAAAACAGAGCTTGGGAGGGCACGCTGAGATCTGAGTTCATTTTCTCTGACAGAGACACCGTGGGCTGGTCCTTCACTGTTTCCAGGGCCAGATCTAAGCATCCTGCAGGCCACATGTGGCCTGTGGGCCTTGATTTTGGCACCTCTGCCTTACTGGAATATCTTCCAGAAGTGCATATTGACAATACATCTGGATTCAGAATACAAATTTTCTCTTGGGACAAGCACGTTTGCTTCATAATTTTTTCCCAGTACATACTTACATACTTGCCTTTCAACATTACAAAATAAAAATGGACTTAGAAATATATAGCCTTGCCTTTAGATGAGTAGATTGTGTAGTTTTGTAAGTCAAAAGCAAGGATGAATGAATGTGTAAAGCACATCTCAGTCAAGAATATTCCAAGTTATCATATGTTTCTTTGGATTTTGCTAGTCGCTGAGCTTCTTAAATTGTTTAAGAATCTTTATTTCTTTTGTTTCAGAAGTCTAAGAAATCTAAAGCAGCAGAGACCATTGTGAAATTGGAAGCCACTGAAGGTGAGTTGTTTACGTTGGGTTCTGTTATTAACGCAGAAAAAAGATTAAAGGTCTTATAAATCAAAATAAATAAAATGTATATTTTTATTCTGTTGTTTATTGCAAGGATTGTGAGCTCTTTTATTGTATGGAAACTATATATTGAGTAAGTCTGCAGAATCTTCTGATTGAATTAACTGTTTTTTTGGCTTTTCAGAGTACATTGAATCATAAATTAATCAGAAGGTTGTTGCACGTGGTTATGCCAAAGAAGTTTAACCAAGGTTACCACAAAGATTGTCAAGTTGCACAAACATTTATGTTTTTAGACTTCCCATTTTTTCCTATTTATTAGTGCTTAGTGTAATGTAGTTGAACCCCAAGTGATGAGATTGGAAAAAAGTAGGTACAAAGTTTATGCCGTTAAAACTTAATACAAATGTCCTCATTCTGAAAAAAAAAAAAAGTAAGCAAACATTGGCAGTCCTCCTACTTTTCCTCTTTTCTTTCAAAATTCAGTCAGTTGTTGCTTCTCAAGAATAGCCTGATGGAAACTTGTCCTCCTGTGTCAGTCACAAAGTAATATAATTGAAAAAAGAGTTGCAATAATAGAACTAATCCATGCTGCACTATTTTACCTTTTTTACTATTATACAGATTCACAGAGTCCATCTCAAGTAAATACTGCAAAAGATATTACGCAAACTGGAGAAAAGAGAAGCATTACCTTCTGCAAGAGTACAGGTTTGTGTAACATTTTCAAACCTAAGTTATAAATCCTCCATTCAATAGTACGAGGTGAAGCGGTTGCAGCCAAGTGTCTTCTTCACTTCCATAAACTGAAAGATCAGAGTTTACAAAATTAAGTTCCTTTCTTATTGAGAGTACTTTCCCTATTGCTGTTAATCACGGTTAAGTGTTGAGTTTTAAAACTAAATCTAAAAATCAAACTAACCAGGCTTCCATCTTAAGTAAAAATTGAAAGTGAAATATGTAACTGTGCTAAGCAGTTTGCTTGAATTTTGTTCCTGGCAGATCGAATTGACTGCTGTGTTGTCTTTAAATTAGCAATACCTGAAAGATTCCCTGTTATGCCTCAGAGGACTAAACTTTTGGGATGTAAATATTACTGTGAAAAGTATATTGTATCCACATATAGATAATTATACAGATGATAATTATTATGTATCTTTATCAAATCTTTTGGATAAAAGTTATTCTGTTCTTAAAATAATATTTAGATACAAAAGTTAAAAATTAGGGAAACTAATACTTTCAAGTAAACTAAAATTTGGGGTATGACTGTTTAGTAAGGAATATATTGTTTATTTGGATGTACATACTACTTTATCAGTAGAGAACCCATGTTCCTTATTTTCTTTGTCCTCTGTTCTATGGCAGTCAATGAAAAAGCACCATCTTTCTCTGAAAAAAGCATCAAAGGTGCAACAGAACCTGTGAAGAGGTCGTCTGTAGCCAGTGGGGAGAAATCAGAAGCGTACAAATCTATTTTTACTTCCCACAGCTCGGCCAAACGCTCTAAGGAAGAGTCTTCCAATTGGATCACACACACCGCGTACTATTTCTGAAATAGAAAATTTTTATGATTTCGAGAATGCCCTGCTTTTTGCCACCTGTTGCTTTCTTCTTATAGAAGCTTTTGTTATGGGAAATAGTGCTCTTTTCAACAACAAAACAGCTTCAAAAACAAACCAACATAGTTTTGAAGAGGAGATAATTAAAAAAGGTAGCTAAACTTGGATTTTAAAGGGCATCTACTTTGAGTAAGTATTCATAATAAAAATGATTGCTTGATGTCCTTTTAGAAGTGAGGAACTGCTTATTTCAACTAGGTTCTGCTTAATCTGAATAATTAGGCTGCATCTGAGTACATAGGCACAATTGGTATCTTGTAAGTATTTTCTATCAATTTACTTTAGGAATTTTCAAAATTGTGAGTAGAAAGATAGAGGACAGGATTACATCAACCTATTCGATTTTTGTCTAGATTTGTTATAGATGCCACTTGAGACATTTCCCCATCCTGTTGTCAAAATGTGAGATTAATAGGTCCTAATCCTGAAGATGATTCATGAACGACATGTCCAAGAATGTTTGTGGAGTGATGAGCCACCATCACACTTTTGCAGTCTTTATTCGAGCTTGTTCATCTTTCGTGATATAGCTCTTGTTGATCTAAGAGTTCTTGTATTGCTGATTGTTTTAAATTATCATCTTAATTCTGCAGTTTCTAAAAGAAGAGCTAACAGTGTTTTGTAACATTCTGAAACCCTGTATGTTGAAATAAAACAATAATTGAATAATTCACCTTGCAGTCTAGTATGTGATTCAGGTTTATGAAACTCAGCACAACTTTTTTTTAGATTTTGGATCAAAAGAATTGCAAGCAGAGAAGATGTAATTGTGACTTCTGAACTCTTTTGGAGGCTAGTATTTGCGAAGTGTAGGACTCATAATTTGTTAGAAGTTGGATGAAAAATAAGAGATAGAATATTCCCTTGTTGAATGCAAAGTTCTTGATAAAAAATTAAGCAATCTTAAGTATAGATGAGACATTCTGATGAAGGTATTTTAATGTTACATTCTCCTCTGAATAAAAAATTTCCTCAGAATTCCCCAAGGCCTTAATGAAAAAGCCCTACCTCCACCAAAGACTTTGACAAGTATGAGTTGATACAGTGTTTCATCAATGCTGCAAAAGAGAGCATTTTCCTGAGCATTGGAATCTAGAGGATTGTCCCATCCTCTCCCCTCCATCCGAGAAATTGGAACACCCAAAGTAATTCAGTAAAAAGTCAACACACACCATTGATCTTTAAGGCCTTGATTAGGACAATCAAGAATGCACAAGTGAATGTATGAACTTTCAAGATTTCTTCTAAAGAACTTCAGAGCTTCTGCATAATGAAGGAAGTGTTGGTTGATTGTTAGACATTGCTAGAGTTGTATTTGTACTATGGATTGTCTTTGTGAATCCAGGTATAATTGGAGAAGGAATCTGCAGTTGAGAACTCAGTGGTCAAGCAGGATCAGAGAGAGACATCTAACATTCATTTGGAAAGGGTAGGCCAGAGATCAGAAAGGACAATTTGACAAAGCTGTTGAAATTACTAAATGTCACAAGCATGTTATTTTCCTTTTTTTCAGTGTAAGTAGCTAAATGAGTGTATCAAAGAACATTCAGGTGAGTCAGAAAGGAGAAAGTCAAAATGCAAAACAACAACCAAACCTGACAAGAAATCCCTGAATATTAAAAGTAACACATGCGTTTGAAAAGTATTGTAAATATTGTCCTACAGAGGAGGAGTGAGAAAGTGCATAAAATTCCAGTCCTTTCTTCCCCACCTCCCAACAACTATTTTTACTGCATTAACATTACAGTAGTACTTCATATCCAGCTATGGATTGCTAGTATAACCAGATCATCTTAATCTTGGATTAGCACTGCTCAATTTTTTGTCAGGACCGAAGGGCAGTTGAAACTGAGTTTTTCGAAAACTGATTCTGTTTAATTTGGCAGTACTTCTTTTTAAAAAAAAAATATTTTATTGAACAAAACAATTCAAAACATTGAGCATAGTAAAATTGGTTTGACATAATTTTTGGTCAGTATCACATATATATAAATTTTCCTTTATACAATTATTCAAATATATACATATATACATTTGTTCGCTCATTTATTGCATTTCCAACATTATTCGTCCTCTTTTCATCTCATCCAATCATTTATTCTCTCAGCAACTCCTTTCCCAACTTAAGACCTTCCTCTCTGCTCCCACCAGTGATAGAATCTATCCCAAATTGCATAATATGCCGACTCATCTTTGTTTTTCATTTCTAAAGTTAGCTTGTCCATTTCAATGCATATCAAGATTTTTTTTGTTCCTTCTTCACTTGGTATGTCTGTCTCTTTCCAGTTTTGGGCAAATGCTATCCTTGCTACAGTAATAATGTGTATAATCAAATAAAGCTCATCTTTGTGGTTTTTTTTTTTGACATAATTCCTAATAGAAAGCATTCTGGTAGATGATCTAATTTAAAACCCGACATTTCCTCCAGCCACTTCCCCCTTCTGTGCTTTTTTGCAGCACCACCATGCATAGTAATACATTCCCCCGTTCTATTAAGAATTTCCAACAATTTGAGGTCTGGCTTTTATATATCTTGGCCAATCTGGCTGGCGGAAGATGCCATCGACAAAACATTTTGAGCAAATTTTCCTTATATGCAGTGGCCATGGTAACCTTTTTTTTTCTTTCCCATATTGTTTGCCATTGGTCCAAATTAATACTGTACCCAAAATCTCTGGCCAGCAGTACTTCAGTTACTCCTCAATAGTGTTAAGTTTCCAGATGAATTAATTCATCGCCCCTTTTTGCCAAAAAGACAATGCAGGCTTTTTCCATAATGTCTTCCAACACAACATGGCGCTGCTAACTGAGGATGATGAGAGCTGAACTATACATTTGAAGAGCACCAATAAAGAGAAAAACAGTACTGCCACCTTGTGTTTGTTTCCACAAAGCTTTTGAAAATTCTTGCAAGACTAATACAAATGGGAATTTTGCGAGTACTACCACTGCCTAGTGATGATTCTTTGTATAATTAAACACTCGAAGAAGATGTCACAAGTTTTGGGATTCTTAAAAACATATGCAACTATATGGCATTTGAGATGTTACCTTACAGGTGCTTTTCCAAAGGTAACTACACTTTCTTGGGTTTTTTCCTTTGAAAATTTC
The DNA here is from genome assembly GCA_015471245.1 of Laticauda colubrina. Classification (NCBI taxonomy): domain Eukaryota; kingdom Metazoa; phylum Chordata; class Lepidosauria; order Squamata; family Elapidae; genus Laticauda; species Laticauda colubrina. The sequence goes on from BLBF01000041.1 coordinate 27,437,400, forward strand.
ATTTTTCACCCAAAAAGTCCTGGTGCCTTTTGAAAAGCACCTTTAAATGATTACAAATCAGACAACGGTGTTTACTATTTGGGCAACATTCCTACTATACAAGTGCCAGCTTCAGTAACTGCAATATTATTTCCCATTTTATACACATAATTAGTCATATTTTTCACACTCCATTTGTCATATCATTTGCATAATATTTTTCTTCTTCTAAGTTATTAACCCATAAAAAACAATTTTACGTCCTTGAGGATTTTCTCCCAGATCAAAACATTGTGAGGCTTTCTCATTCTCCTCTATGCTATTTATAAATGAGTGTTTGACCTTTTCCTCTTGTTCTTCTCTTCCTTTTTTTTTCTTTTTGATTGTGAATCACAGAAGCTAATTTCTCATTATAGAAGGTAGAATATGACAGTCCAAATCACAACATAGATATGTTTTGACAACATCACCTTAGCTTTTTCTCCAGAGAGGCAGTTAATCTTAGAGAAATAATGCAAATGTCTGTTTATATCTGACTTATCTACCTTTTGGTTCATAGATATTGTTGTATATATTGTTGGCACATAATTCTCAACAGCCTATCTAAATAGTAAGTGCTGGTAGAAATTGCAGCTTTGCCAGAAATTTTCTGTCTCTTAAAAATATTTCATCACCTATAAGCTTTGTTACAAAGTCATGCTACACATTGCTAAACAGTGTTAATTTCAAAGTTGGGTTAATCCATAATCAATAAATGTTAAGGCAACTAAGTGAAATGAAGGATGAGTTTTGCTTATAATCTCTTGCCCAAACATGGAAGCAGATGCCCAGAAAAGCTTAAAACATCCATGAAAAGAGCTATAAAAAAGTGTTCCATCATGGTTTTCAAGACTAGGAAGTAAAACCACTCTGTTTTCACTTGGAAAATGCTAGATTTCTCTTGACAGAAATATTAGGATGCTTACAAAAATGCAGCATACATCACGTTACAATGTAAAACCTCAGTGGTTGTTTCTGCCTTCTTTTGTGTATGTGTGCACTCCTTTCAGTCAACATCATTGGTGGACTGCCTAGACCTGGGTCCCCAACCTGTGGGCTGCAGCCCATTACCGGACCTTGGCCTAATGGCCACCGGGCCACATGAGTGACTGGCCAGTACGCATGCATTTGTACACATGCACATATGCCCACTCGCTCTAGTTTTGTTGCCAATGTGTGGACACTAACATCACCCCCAGAGTGGCACACACGCTCGAAAACCTAGGTTTGCATCACGAGTGTGCTCATCCCATTTGTGTCATATGCGCAGCTCCATTCGTGCATGTGCGTGCATGCATAATAATGGTACCTGCCCCTCCCTCCCTCTGGGTCGCCAAGCCAGAAAGGTTGGGGAACTCTGGCCTAAATTAACCCCTGAAGCAGAGATGGTATTCAGCAGGTTCTGCCCAGTTCTGGAGAACTGGTAGCGGAAATTTTGAGTAGTTCAGAGAAATGGAAAATACCACTTCTGACTGGCCCCGCCCCCATCTATTCTCTGCCTCCCGAGTCCCAGCTGATTGGCTGGGTCTTCTTTTGCCCTGGACAGGAGAACAGAGCTGGAAAGCAGGTTAGTGGAATGGTGAGGGAATGAGATTTTGCAGTAACCTTCCCCTGCCCTGCCCATCAAGCCACACCCACCAAGCCATGCGCACAGAACCAATAGTAAAAAAAAATTGAATCCCACCACTGCCCTGCAGGTTTTCTGGAAGATTTTCCAAAGCACATGGAGTTGAGTCATGGCAACTGGACTTTTTTTCTTTTTTGGTTTGAAATGTTTCACTGCTTATCCAAGTAGTTTCTTCAGTTTTCTTTGTTTTCTTCAGTGGTTTGTCATTGCCTGCTTCCTAGGGAGGAGAGAAAGTGACTGGCCCAAAGTCATCCACCAGCTGGCTTTGTGTCTAAGGCAATTCAGTGTCTTCTGGTTAGGGTCGGGAGGGTGGGGGTGGCGATAAAAGGGAAAGAATCGAGATCACAGCTGGCCAACAAGCCAATCTCACTAAATTGATCTATTCGGTATCAAGTGAGTAGATAGTTTTGAGAGGTGCTTTTCAAGAAAAGTGTTGAATAAACTTTTTATGGGCCATTTCCTACGTTTAGTCCAGATATTATATAAAAATTAACAGGCATTTTAAAAACTCTTTCAACCTTGATGGGTATATTAGTTTATCAGATTTTATACTGATTTGTTTTTCTCCTATGCTTAATGTGATGCATAACAAAATTGTAAAAACCAGTGGAAGTCCAATTTTTGAACAACAAAATGAAACCAGGAACAAACTAAAAGTAATCAAGCTTATAGCATGAATCACAAGAAGTCTAACAGAAGTACAAGTGTTTATTCATATGTTCTCGTCTGCTTTGTTCTCCCAGACTAAGCTCAAAAATACAAAAATAACTTACCCTAAATCCAAAAATAAAACAGGCCCTAAAAAAACTTCTCTGCCAAGAGGATTTCATAAAGGAGCATGAATTATGACTGGTGTGGTTCAGTGAGTAAAAGCTTCCAGAATAGATTCTCTCTTTAAGATCTCAATTTTTAGATCCTGAATAATAGGGAGACCCTTGTCTATATAAACAAGAAAGAGGTGTACATTTAATCATAGAACTGAAAGGAACCATTTAAAGCAGTGGTCGCCAATCAGTGGGTCGGGGACTACTGGTGGTCCATGAGAAATTATTGGTGGTCCACAGAGAAAAAGCACCCCTCAAAGCAATTAATCCAGGCTGCGAGGGAACACAAGGCTGTGCTGTCCACATGGCCTACGGGAACACAAGGCTTGCATCGCATTACGAACAACATGAGGTAGTAAAGGGAGAGGGGAAGGGCAAAGGGAGGGAACTTGCTCCACTCACCCCATGCACCTGGCCTGGCCACCGGGCTGCTTCTTTCTGCTTCTGCTTTTGGCTGCACTCAAGGAAAGCAGCAAAAGTCTTTCTCTCCTGCAAACTCCACCAGAAATGAGTCTTTGGGACTCTGCAAGGCATCCTACTCCAAGAGGCTGCACCGGCAAAGATTCATTTCTGGTGGAGTTTGGGGGGGGGGAGAAAGAAAGACTTCTGCTGCTTCTACTGCTTTCCTTGCATGAAGCCAAAAGTTTCTCGCTCTCTCCCCCCCCTGAGAACGGAGCTGGAGATGGTATCCTGTGGTCCCAAATAAAGAATGATCGATCAGTTGGAAAACAGGGTGGGGAATTTTCCCAGGATCTCTGGTCCACAGGATTTAAAATTATAAGTTTGGTGGTCTGAGGTCCAAAAGGCTGGTGACCCCTGATTTAAAGAACCAGATCCAATCACCTGCTCAGTTCAAAAATCTAAATTAAGCCACCCCTGACTATAGCACCAAAACAGCTAAGAAAAATATAACTATCTAAACAACCTGCCTCTCAATCTTATGGGCAAGTCACTTTATAGTTGTCCCTACCTACTACTTTAAAAACAAAGTTACTGGAAAGGAGAAGCAGCCAATAGAAGCTGGATAGATTCCAGTTCCAGTTACTTCATCACTTCTGTTACCATCAGTGCAACCCAAATCATGCTTTTTGCAAGGGTGGTGTCCCTTGCAAAGATGGAAAACACTCCTTCTGCATCAGTTCTGGAACATCCTGTGTTATCTGTCCTCAGCTATGTCTGAAGATAAAGACAAGGGTCATACAGATGGGGCCCTGAAGAAGTGTTGTTGAGACACGTTCAGGTCAATGCTAGAGGATGTGTGGATGGGACCTAAGACAATTTTATCAGTGTACAACTCACTGATTTCTGTGAGTGATGGAGATTCCCACAAGGTCAAATGCATTCCCAATGTGGCAAGATGAACTTTTTTTCCTTTCACTGTCACGTTCTTCGCTGGATTATCGGATCAACATTACTTCTTTCATAAGTGGAGTGGCTTAATTTTTCAATGTTGAGGCGCCAGTTGCTGTCAGCATAATTTGGGATGGAAGAATTGTAACAAGCTCATCCACATACTCCGTTCAATGACAGGCTCCAATTTTAAAAGGGAGCCTGGCTTGTATTCTATAAATCTAAGTTTATATAAAATAGGAGCCAGAAGCTAATTTAATAGTGTGGGCAGAATTCACAAACAGAACAAGTAATGATGTACAATATCCTTTCTGGTGTCCCAAAACTAAAATCTTTGGGTATCCACCCAATATCTCCCAACATTAAATTTAAATTAATAAATTTATTACCAAAACCTGACTTTTGATACAAAAGAGCATATCCTAAATGCATTATTGTAAGTCAGTTTTTTTTTTCAATTTTAATCAGTTTATAAACACAGGACATGAATGAAATGACAAAGATAAAAATTGCAATTATTTTTTTCTTGATCCTACCCCAAAGGTGTTTTTTTCAAAAGGCAACTAGACTTGTTTTTCTTTAAAGAAATTTCACTGCTCGTCCAAGAAGCTTCTTCATTTCTGATTCACCCTTCAGTCAGAACTGAAGAAGTTTCTTGGATGAGAAGCGAAATGTCTTCAAAGAAAAACAAATTCAGTTGCCTTTTAAAAAAAACCGCCTTTGGGATAACCATGACCTGCTTGTCCGAGAATCTCCTTAGACACCTGATCCTATTCATTTCTTTTCCAAAACTGTCAGCTCCAATCATAAACCATTTAGAAGGCCAAGGAAGGCTGATGCTCTCCAAACAATACTGGGAAATGGGCAGAGCTCAAAGAAAGCCAAAGGCCAAACACATTGAATTGGTTGGAGTATACCATAGACTTCTCACATTGGTTTTTCTCAAATTCCAGCCAATGAGTCATTAGAACAGGATGTTGGGGCATCAATCCAAAACCCTATTCAGCAAAATGAAGAAGAGGGCTAGTGGAGTGAGTGATTAAACTATTAAACTTGGCCGAGGGAGAACCAAGCTGAATCCCTGCTTCAGCCATGCAACCTCATTGTGTGAATGTGGATCAATTTCTTTCCATCCAACCTATTTCACAGAGAATTATCACACAACAATTATTATTATTATTGTGGGGTGGAAATGGAGAAGGGAATTGCATTTGTCCTGCTTTGAGCTCCTGAAACCCTCTGTGAGGGAGAGCAGCAGTTTCTACATTTAATAAGTAATCATCATCATCATCATCATCATCATCATCATCATCATCATCATCCCATTAGAAAGACAGAAGGGCTGTTTCAAGTCACTCATATATCTAGAAAAAAAGGAGGACATCTCTAACATAATAACATTCATTCTAAACTCATTCAGGTGTATTGGGTTTCCTTGTCTATAAAGTTTCTCAATCATCCAGGCCATGGTTGTACCAAAGATGTTTTTCCAAAAGTCAACTGGGTTTTCTTGGTTTTATTCTTCAAAACATTTTCGCTTCTCACCCAAGAAGTTTAAAACTGAAGAAGCTTCTTGGATGAGAAACAAAAAGTTTTCAAGGATAAAACCAAGAAAGTCTAGCTGCCTTTTTGAAAAATATCCTTGGGACCTTATGTTTGATAGTTGGCTACTGCTGTCTCAGCTTTAAAAAAAAAAAAAAGAATCCCCAGATGGTTTGTATTGCAGACATAACATCTTCTTTAAAAGTAAGAATTAAACACACACACACACACACACACAGACACAAATGCTGGGAATGGAAACCCTGGATCCCACTGGAAATCAAACTTGATGTTGAATAGTTGTGCTGTGACTGCACATTTGGCTTGTTAGCAATTATCTTGTATGGAAAGTTGGAGTGAGAAATATGGTTTTTGCCTTAAGCAAAAGCTGTGTGTCTGGAGTGTCTCAGGAGCCAATGTTCTTGTGCTTTTAAATAACCCTTGAAACAGAGCAGACACCTGCTGGAGCTTAACTCCCATTCCCAGTGTCACATTTTCATCCTAGGAGGCTCAGCTCAGCTCAGTTTAATTGGAGGAAAAGGGATCATTATCTTTTAATATTCTTTCGTAGGTTTAAATCTTATAAGCACATTTCTGTTATGAGCTTTTGGACAGAATGATGTGGGTGTAAGCAAACTTTGAGCTCATTCACCGATTTGGATGGGGGTGGAAGGCAAGCAAACCCAAGAAACCTTTTTTTTTTTTTTTTGCTGACTTGCAAGTTCCACTAATACAGAAGGCTTTTTTCTCACTTGTATATAATTACTTACTTGCATGACAAACTGAGCCACAACAATGAGCCACCCAGAGTTTAGCCGAGCTCATTGTGAAAATTTAGTTCACCTGGTTAGAGGTCAGTGGATTGTACAAGATGTCCCAAATTGGAATAATTCTATCAGCTATTGTTTATCTTATTAATTTATTGAGTTTATTGTATAACTGCTTACCGGTCTCTCCATTTTGCAAGGAATGTGTGAAATTGCAGTTAAAATTAAATACGTTTAGTCTAAAAAAAAAGGTAAAGGAGCCCCTGCAGATTTTACTCCACTAGACATTGTCTGAGATATGGATTAACAGAGTCGGAAGGAACCTTGTAGGTCATCTAGTCCAAATCTCCTGCCAAAGCAGACCCTACACAGTTTTTGACAGATGGCAGTCCAACCTCTTCTTCCAGTGATGAAGCTCCCACAACTCTGAAGGCAACTTCTGTTCCATTGGTTGATTGTTTTCACTGTCAGAAAATTTCTCCTTATTTCCAAATGAAATCTCTCCTTGTTCATCCATTATTCCTTGTCTGGCCTTCTGATGCTTTGGACCCTTCCTCTATGTGGCAGCCCCTCGAATATTAGAACGCTACTATCATGTCTCCCTTGGTCCTTCTCTTCACTAGTGTTCTGACCCAGCTCCCCAAACACAACAAACCCTCTGTAGGTAAATCAATGATTCCTTTATTAGGAGTGCCAACAATCCCAGCAAAAAACCTCTCTGTTACAGCAGGCTAATAAGTCTGTTCATCAGGGAGATGAATAGTTGTCTGCCATGCCTATTCATCTCCGTCCCCTGCCTTTTATCCCCAGTGTGAGGGTGGAGCTTCTCTAGCAGCAGTGGCTCTTCCATCCCAAGGATTTGCCGACAGATTTCCGCTGCTCTCCTCTCCTCTGCCTTCTGCACATCTGCACATCGGGCACTGGACCCAGATGTTCCTCCACTTTCTCATCAGCCACCGCCAGACTTGGAGGCTGTTGACACTCCATTTGAGGGCTGTCAGACAGCCCAAGCTCCACCTCTGTCTCTCTCTCTGACAGCTCCATTCCCTCTTCCCCCTTGGAGCTGTCAGGTTGCCTTGATGCTGACCCTGACTCCCACGCCTCTTCCTCTTCAGATTTGGCTGTTGGAGGGGTCAGAGGCTGGCAAGCCATGACAACTAGACTAGCCATGCCATGATAGGGGGTGCTGCTCATCTCTATTTCAAGGCCATTGAGCCAGGGTTGTCTGAAAACATTTCCATGACCATGTGGCCAACAGGACATCACAGAGTGCTGTTACCTTCCCACAGAAGTGGTACCTATTTATCTACTCACATTTACATGCTTTCAAACTGCTAGGTTGGCAGGAGTTGAGGCAAGAACAGGAGCTCACCCCATCACTTGGTGCTTGGGTCTCTAACCTGGGCTGCCAGCTTTTCAGCCAACAAGCGCAGTGTCTCGACTGCTGAGCCACCATGCCGTCCTATTTAGAATAAAATAAAATTAAAATGTATTCTATTTAGGGAAATCATGAATAAAAGGGTCACGTGAGTAAAATGTGAAAAGATCTTTTAAAATTATTTATTACTTATTAACCAGATGGATAATGCCAATCAACTCAAACAATGTGACTCCAGACAGCATACAACAATAAATAACAAATAATAAAACAATAGTGAGACAGAAGAAGAAAAAAAACCAAAGGCCTGAAATCCCTACCACATTTGTGTTCCAAATTTCCACATTAATATTTGTGTAATTAACTTCCAAATATTGGTTTGGAAACACACATCATACTAATAGTAGCTTTTTTAAAACCATGTTTTGTTTAAAGAAACAGAATGGATGCTATTTGGATATAGTGCTACATACAGATTGCAAACTACAATTGCTGTGCTTCACAATGCAACAAAGCAAAACAAACCAATTCACACTCGTTAATCCAATACATTAATCAAATCATTGTTGCTGTGGATATCATTATAGGATTATATGTAGTGTTCCTTTTATTTGAAATTTTGTGGAACTATAAGTGTAGAAGACATTTAACATATGTATGACTTGCAGATATGTTCTTATTATTCAATAATGCCAATCTTTTAACAGTGGACTTAAAAGTTGTCTTTTTAAAAAAAATGGACTTGGACAGTATTCATTTTTGGTAGTTTTCAATATGTTCATAAAGGACTTACATGAGAAAATAGAAGGGGTCTCAAAAATCCTTTGGGGGAGGGCTTGTCTCCAAACACTGATTTATAGCTTGGAGTGATCATGTGTACACAAATTTATTTATAGCTTGGAGTAATGATGTGTACATAAATTTGAAACTGCTAACTCCCTTTGCCCAAATTCATGTTACTTTTGAAGCTACACCTCGTCTAAGGAGGTCAAATTTCCGTATTTCAAAATATGCATCTCTGTAGTACAGAGAGCACTGGCCCAATACCTGCTAAGTTGCAATTATTAGATTTGTCCATACGATGGCAACATCAGCACAGCCCTTTTTTTTTTTTTTTTTGGAAAATGGGATTTGTGAGGAGGGATCAGTCAAAATAAGAGCTCAGAAGTGACATGAGTGGAGTGAAAATTGAATAAAATTACTCAGTGGAGACATTAGAGAACTTTAGATTCAGAATTCTAGACTGGAGCTTTCTGGATTAATGTGACAGTTAGAAGGCAGGGAAAAAGGATGTAATGATCTTAAAAGGGAAGAGCCTGCTCTGGATTTAATCATGTTATTTAATTCCCACTCTGTGATTTTTGTTATTCCTATACTCGGTGCTGCTGTCTTTGACATCCTACCTCTTATACAACTGTGATCCTAAATTTTTTGCCCAAAGTACTACCCTAATGTGAGAACTAACATCACACAGTCTGACATCTTCTAGAATTCAGGGGTCTCCAACCTTGGCAACTTTAAGACTTGTGGACTTCAAAGCTAGCTGAAGAATTCTGGGACTTGAAGTTCACAAGTATTAAAGTTGCTAAGGTTGGAGACCCCCAGTGGTGATATTCACCCAGTTTGGCTTAACTGGTAGCTCTGATGATCATCTGTGAGCGAACTGGTTTACTCCAACGATCAGCTGCTGGGCTCTTCCACCTGCCCCAGTTCTATACTGACCCTTTATTTCCTGCTTTTCAACCTCAGCTGCTTCTTGTGGCACAGCTGATTGCCACATGTCAGCTGTTTTACACACAAGGGCTTGCAGCAGAAGGTGAGTTGCAAATGCTGTGTGTGTGAAAAGCATGCATTTGGTGTGTGTGTGCGCAAAGCATGCACTCACACCAAACCTGTAGGAAAACTTTTTGAAACCCATTGGAGACCCCTGTTCTAGATAGTTGTGGGTCTAACAGCATCCAGAGTTTGAACTTTGCCTGGGGGTGATTTCTGGCAAATGTGATCCCAGTATATCAGTAGAGTTCAAGGTTTGGTTAGATGATGTAGTCCATCCAGTTGGAGAATCGAAACATTGATAATAGCTAGATGAACTCCTTCCCCTCTCACTTCTACATAGACAGTGATATATTTATAGGTTGATTATGTTTTTTTTTATATATAAGTAATTTTAGATGGAAAGAGAGAAGTTATGGTATAACCTTTCTTTATCTCATCCTCTCTCTCCTTTCACCTCACAGCAAATGCTTGAGAAGACTTCATTGTAAGAGGAGGTTTTTCCCAATTTTGCAACCTGGTAGAAATCGAACACCTCCCCCATCATAGAATCATGGGGCTGCAAATGACCTTGAGGTCTTCTTGTCTGATCCCTTTGCCCTTTGGCAAGACTCCTTATTCCATCCCAGACAAATGATTGTCTAATCGTAAGTTGTATTAACAAAGCGATACAATCAAGATCAAGTGAGGTACTAATACCACTCTATAAAGCCTTAGTAAGATCATACCTAGAGTACTGCATCCAGTTTTGGTCACCACATTATAAAAAAAAGATGTTGAGACTCTAGCAAAAGTACAGAGAAGAGCAACCAGGATGATTAGGGTCTGCTTTGGCACGGGGTTGGACTAGATGACCTACAAGGCAGAAGTGGCGTTCAGCAGGTTCTGACCAGTTCTGGAGAACCGGTAGCGGGCATTTTGAGTAGTTCAGAAAACCAACAAATCCCACCTCTGACTGGAGATTTTACAGTGTCCTTCCCCTGCCACACCCACCAAGCCATGCCCACAGAACCGGTAGTAAAAAAAATTGAATTTGAATCCTACCACTGCTACAAGGTCCCTTCCACCTCTGTTAAGCTGTGTCTGTAACTGAACAAAGATGGTTGACTAGAATTCTGCAAAAGCTACATTTTTATGAAACTAAGTTGTCTCCTTGAATATCAAAGACAAGAGGAATGGAATAGCAGAAGAAAGTTGACTCTACTTTATTTCTCAACTTTTCTGCAACAGCTAGCTGATCCTTGCTTGTTGAAAGCAGGATGCTGAATCCAGCTATGCTCTCAGCCTTGATTTTCTAGGAATCATGCTGTCCTACGGAGTGAATAGTAGCAAGGAAGTAAGTACTTAATATCCTGCAGGGGAGGTGGGACAATTTTTCCCACAATATTATAGTTATGAATGCTTTCATACCCCACTGTTTCCAAAATTAGTAGTTTCAGCAATTGTAATTTGAGAAACATCAGTTGAAAAATAAAAATCACCCACAGTTGTCTATTGTCTTAAAAAGCTGAATTGTTTCAGAGCTTAAAAACTCTTGTTTTGTTCAAATGACTTCTTTTTATAACTAAAGATGCCAACTTTGATTCAAATCCTTTGAAACAGCTCTTGAACATGCGGACATTAGTGAGTGATAATGATGATCAGCATGTTGTGAAAGCCACCCCTGGTTGATTTCTTCCATTAAAAAGCTGTTAAAGAAACAGTGATAAAATGGAAAGAAAGTTTGCTTTACAAAGATCTAAAGTATCTCCCCACCCCACCCCATCCTCCACTAATCAGGATAATTGTTTTTTTAAAAAAATAAATTTTATTGATTTTACAGTTAAAACAAACCAACAACACATACATAAATGAAAGAGAGAAAAAGAAGAAAGGGAGAAGAAAATAGAAAGAAAAAAATAGAAAACAATTAAAAACATTCTCATCTTCAACAGTTTGTAAGATCTCTTTTTCATCCTTATTTTATGCTATATACACACACCTAATCCTTCCATATATCTATGTATCACAACTATGGATTTATCCTATCCTCTTTTGCCTGTTAGTGTGAAGTCTATCTTTGGTCTATCCATTTGTACCAGCAGTTCCAGCTGTTGTAGTATATTGAAGTGTCTTTATTTTTTAATGCCAAACTTAATTTGTCCATTTCTGCACAACTTGAAATTTTTTGAATGATCATCTCCTCTGATGGAACATGAGGCTGCTTCCAACATTGTGCAAAAGCCAATATGGCCACTGTCAAAAGGTGTATTATTATATATTTCACTTTTTTGATATTTGTTTATCAAAGATCCCAAACAGAAAGGACTCTGGTTTGAATTCGATTTGTTCTCTTGTCATTTCTTCCAGCCAATTTCTAATTTTTTGCCAATATTTTTGAGCTTCTGAACAGGACCACCACATATGGAAAAAATTCCCTCTTTTTTTTTTTGCATTTCCAGCAATTTGGACTCATATTGGGGTGCATCTTCGCTAATCTCAAAGGAGGAAGGTGCCATCTATAAAACATTTTATAGGCGTTTTCTTTGTATGCTACCAATTTTGTAATTTTATTATTTCTACCCTAGACCTTTTCCCATTCTGTTATGGTGATGCTATGTCCTATATTCCTACTCCAGGCTATCATGTTCCCTTTTACAATTTCTTCTTCTAATTCTACTTCTAATAAATAATTATAAAATTTTGTTATATTTTTTTTGCCTGATCCTAATAAAATTTTATCTAATTGCTGGAGTTTATTCTTAATTCCAAAGTCTTTCTTGTCCTGTTTATATCTACTTTGAATTTGAAGATATGCCCACTGATCAATTTTTATTCCCCGCTCTTGAAGTTCTTGTCGAGATTTCAAATTTCCTTGTGTATCCAATAGATCCTTATATTTAATCATTTTAGTGATATCCAGATTGTTTGGGTGAATCATCGCCTCCATTATTGAAATCCAAATTGGTATTTTTAAATAGTGTTTTTTCCGTATTTTCTTCCAATTAGTTAATGAGTTTCTGATTAGGTGTCTGTGAAAATATTTCTGGCTAGTTTTCCTTACATCCCATAAAAAAGCATGCCACCCCCTTTGCAAGTCATGGCCTTCTAAGAATAATATTCTCTTATTGGTTAAATTCACCCATTCTTTCAACTATACTAAAGAGGCTGCACTATAATACAACTCCCAATTTGGAAGTGCCAGCCCTCCCCTGCTCTTCATATCCTGTGTTGCCTTTAAATTTATTCTAGGTTTTTTTTCCCTTGCCAGATAAATTTTAGTTATTTTATTAAGTTCTTCAAAAAAAAAAATTGTACTTTGATTGGGATCGTCTGAAATATATATAGGAATTTTGGAAGAATATTCATTTTAATAGCAGCAATCCTGTCCAGTAATGAAAGTTGCAGCTTGTCCCATGTTTCTAAATCCTTCTTTACCTGTTGCATCAATTTATCATAATTATTTTCTTTAAGTGTCTTCCAATGTGCTGTCAACCATATTCCTAAGTATTTAACTTTCTTTATCACTTGTATTCTCATAACTTCTAGTTCTATTTTCTGTTTTTCTGTTAAATTTTTAGTCATTAATTTAGTTTTCTTCCTATTAATTTTAAGTCCTGCTACTGCTCCCAATTGTTCTAATTCATTCATCAATTTTTGTCCTCTTTCTATTGGTTCCTCAATGAAAAAAATCATATTATCCGCAAACGCTTGCAACTTATATTCTTCTTTCTTAACCTTTAATCCTTTTATGTCTGGGTTCTGTCTAATTCGCATTAGTAATGCTTCTAATGATAATAAGAAGAGCAGGGGTGAGAGTGGGCAGCCCTGTCTGACTCCTTTTTCTATTTTTATTGGGCAGGTATATTCCCCGTTTATTATAATATTAGCCTATTGTGTATCATAAATGGTTGTTATAATATTTTCAAATTTGGTGTCTAAATTCATATTATAAATTTTTTGGATTAAAAATTGCCAATTTAAATTCCCGAAGGCCTTCTCTGCATCTAAAAACATAAGTGCAATTTGTTTTTCAGGGTGGGCTTCATAAAATTCTAAGACATCTAGTACTATTCTTAAGTTGTTCCTGATTTGTCTGGGCGGGAGAAATCCATTTTGATCTTCATATATATGCTCATTTAACATTCTTTTTAGTCTACTCGCTATAATAGAAGTGAATATTTTGTAATCAGTATTTAACTGTGAAATCGGCCTATAATTATGTATATATCAGGGATCCAAATCCTCCTTCGGGATCAACGAAATCAATGCCCCCCTCCATGAATCAGGCATCCTGGCTGCCAATAAGACGTCATAAAAAACTTCCACCATAAGAGGTCCTATTTGTTCTGCTCTTGCCTTGTACAGCTCCCCTGGAATCCCATCTGGTCCTGGGAATTTATTGTTTTTCTGGTTCTCTATTGCTGATTTCAATTCAAACCAAGTAATGTCTTTGTTTAATAATTTTTCCATTTCTTCCCCAATTGTTTTATCCTTCACTTCATCTAAATAGTTTCTTATTCTATCTTCGTTAAACTTCTTCCTTTTTATATAACTCTTCAAAATACTTATGGGCAATTTTTTTTTTCTGTTCTATCTCCTGTTGTATATCCCCCTTTCCATCTATTAGCTGATATATCAATCCCTTTTCTTTCCTTTTTTTTTTTTTAGTCTATATGATAGCCATCTCCCTGGCTTATTAGCATGCTCAAAATAAGTTTGTCTAGTTGTATTCAAATTTATAATCATTCTCTATTGTTCAATTAAAGTCAGTTTATGTTTAATCAGGATAATTCTTAAGTTGGTTCTCAGGTCACTGGAACCAATCTTCCACAGGTGCTACTCCCAGATATTGCAAGAAACAAAGGAGTTGTGAATAAGGAGTTGCAGTTTGGGCTGTAAACTCCTAAGCTCCATCAGAAGCAAAGGTGGTATTCAGCAGATTCTGACCAGTTCTTGAGAACCGGTAGTGGAAATTTTGAGCGGTTCAGAGAATCAACAAATCCCACCTCTGACTGCCCCCCTCCCTTCTCTGCCTCCCCAGTCCCAGCTGATCAGTTGGGATTTCTTTTGTTGCCCTGCACAGGAGAACAGAGCTGGAAAGCAAGTTAGTAAGGTGGGAAGGGAATGGGATTTTGCAGTATCCTTCCCCTGCCACACCCACCAAGCCCACAGAAATGGTAGTAAATTTTTTTGAATCCCACCACTGATCAGAAGTGAGTATAAAGAGCAGAGGAACCCCAGAGTAGAACTTGAGGCAAAATCTATAAGAAGGTAGAAATGGTTTGGGATCAAAGTCCACTTGGAAAAAAAAATCCCTGCCATCTTGCAGATTTTGTACATTCCCTGTCCCCATAGGTGCCCCTGGGATAGAGACATCTTTCCCAACCCAGCAACCTTCAGATTTCATTGCTTCCAGTGCCCATCTTTCTAGCTAGAGTGGCCTTAGGTTAGAAAAAGCTTCTTAAGTTACAGGAAGAATACCTGCTACAGTTTGGCTTTGGGGTTGCTGGAATTACTCAATGTTCTATTTCATTCCTTGATGTAGACGCCAAGTGTAATATTTTGAGAATGCTAGCTTATTATTCCATGCGTATAGTATAGACATCCAGTGAGTCATGGAACTGATTCAAAAGGTTGGGAAGAGGCTACTGAGAAATAAGGCCACTGGACAATGAGGAATAAATTAGCATGCAGAAGATAGGATATGGCTACCTTAATGCACTAGGTCAGGGGTCCCTAAACTTGGCAACTTTGAGACTTGTGGACTTCAACTCCCAGAATTCTGGGAGTTGAAGTCCACAACTCTTAAAGTTGTCAAGTTTGGAGACCTCTGCACTAGGTTCTGCCTCATCCCAGAACCAACATTGCATAGAGGAGACATTCTTTTCTTTATCATCATAAAGATGATGTTCATTTGGTTTCCTTCATGGCAAGGAGCTCTGATGATAGCCAGGTGCATGCACTAGCTCAGGCTGGCGTGGGAATTCTGGGGGTTAAAATCCAGACCTCTTCAAGTAGCAATGGTTGAGAAAAACTGCATTAAGCCATTAAGTGGTTTGGTTTAGTTTAGTTTGGATTGGGATGTTATAGTTTGATATCTTAATTCTAATGCTCAATGTCTTTTGATTCATTTTATCGACAATTTATATTGTATAGTATGATTTGATTGCTCATTTGTACCCTGTGACAATCATTAAGTGTTGTACCTTATGATTCTTGATGAATGTATCTTTTCTTTTTATGTACACTGAGAGCATATGCACCAAGACAAATGTCCTTGTATGTCTAATCATACTTGGCCAATAAAGAATTCATTCATTCATTCATATTCTAAGTGTTTTATATTATTCTTTTATGACATTGTAAACCAGCCGGAGTCACTTGGCAATGAGATGTGTGGCATATAAATGTAATAAATAAAATCTATACAGCCAATTACTCTTGATTTCAAACCAAGATTAAGTCTTGGCCCAAGGTAAGAATTCTGCCCATTGTGGCTCATTCAACAAACCATAATTAAGCAAACCATGGATTAAGTTTAGAAGAAAACCACATCCCTGCAATCATCTGAAATGTTTAGGTAGCTTTTTGCCCCAAGACAACCAGGAGCCAAAGTTTCTGAGAAGTCTTCTGCTGGGTATATCAGACTCTTGTGTCTTTTTCCTTTCCATTGGTAGAGATGGCATTTAACCATCCTCCCAACCTTGTATGAGGGTCACCTCCCAAGCTCATGGTACAAGTTGGCACCTCTGATGGACATCATGCCTGAGTCAACCTTTGGTTTCTCCCCCATCCTTATCTGTATCTCATGCAGGGAAAGGGGTTGTCGCCCCTTCTCTCATCTGTCTCCTTTTTCTGTCTCTAAAACATGGATGCCAGACTCATAATCTGAGGCTTTATAGAGGGCAGATCATTCTGGGTGGTGCCATCCGGCTCCGGAAAGCTGTTCCAGCAACTTTTCTGATCTGAATTCCTCAACCTTTCCCTTACCCTTTTTGAACCTGGACTTCTGGTGCCTGGCAAAATTGTGACATGACTCTTGTCTGATGAAGTCAAATGTTCACTGGGTTCTGCCTAAATCTTCAAATTAAAAAAAAGGAGTTATTTAAACAGAGAGTACAAATTAAATGAATTAAAAACACACACACACCAGCTCTAATTAAAGACCACAGAAAATCAGCCGGTGTTGGCTCTGCCCCTGTTATCTTGCTCATCCTGGGATGCTTCAGACAATTTCAGATGTCACAGTCTTCATTAAATGTTCATTAAGGGCGCCACCAAATTAAGGAAAAATGGGATAATCATACTTCACATTCATGTTGCCTTTTCCACTCAGAGATCAGCAAAAAGTAATTACCTATCTTCTTTTCAAGAAACATAAGCAGGAGGAAGGGAGGGGGGCAGTGAAACTAATTTGTCCTCAGGATAAAATACTGGGAAGATACCCAAAAAAGCATTCCAATCTCCTCTATGTCTAGGTTTGTGTCTAATGCTACCCAAGGCTCTCTTATGTGCAAAACTTAATTATTATTATGTGTTTTTGTTAAAGACAAATGACCTTCAAATTCTTCTCTGAATTTACAAGTGGCAAAGTTGGGTGAAGGATTTTTCTCATTTTTTCCAAGGAAAAGAGAACATCTCCAGATATTTCTCAAGGTGTGAATGGGGACACCACGAGTGAAAATGTTTCATGAGAAGAATTCCCTCCATGTTCTTTTCTCATGCGATTTAAGAGAACTATGGAAACTCAGGAATGTTGCAGAATGATGGAGAAAGTATACAGTAAAGTCAGCATATGTACACACACACAAAACACACGCATACACAACCTGGCAAATTTCCAAATTCAGTACAAACTTACTACACTGCATTTGTGAGAATTTCATTGTCTGTTGCTTCTAAAAACCTGAAGCAAATCTTCCTTTGTTAAACTAGATGAGAACTACCAGAGAAAAAACAATTTCTCAGTTAGACACTAGTCTTTATTGATTTCAGGTTATTGTTTTCCCATAAAGCAATTTGAGATTTAAAAAAAAATGGTTTCTGTCCTATATTTCCACCAGACTCTCAAAGTAGAATCGCATGCTTATTACCTAGGTCAATTTCTTCAAATGATCTTGAGATCTGTTTTATTAAAATGTCCATCTTAACCAACCACAATAACTCAGTTACTTCTGTAACTACCAAAGAAATAGAGAACTTAATTCACACATCATATTAACTCATTTTATGGGTTTGGCTGCTTTTTGCTTAACATCTTGTGTGATCCTAGCCAGTTGTGGTTCATTCATTTAAATGATTTAATCATTTAATTATGATTAAACAAACTGTGACTTGACCTATATGAATGGTTTGTTAGTATATTTCTATGTTAGATATAGGGAAAGAGACTTTCCCTACAGAAAAAAATTAAAGTTGATAAAAAAAGTAATAGAAAACTCACTCCCCAGCCTCATGTATTCACTTACCTGCATGGAATCCCTAACTTTTCAGAATATTTCAAAAGAGTCCCAAAGATGCTGTTTCATACAGCAACTGGACTTTCTTTGTTTTTCCTTGAAGATGTTTAGCTTCTCGTGCAAGAAGCTTCTTCTAGAACTGAAGAAGCTTCTTGAATGAGAAGCAAAACGTCTTCAAGGAAAAACAAAGAAAGCCAAGTTGCCTTTTGAAAAAGCATCTTTGGAACAACCATGACCTGGATGACTGAGAATTTCCATAGACATTTTGACAGAGTAAACCTTCTGTGTTTTTTAAGTCTTTTTAACAGCAAAACTATCCTCCCCTCTGTCCAAGGGCTCGCTTGCTTAGCTTTTGTGTCTAGGTTTTAGAGAGAAAATGTAATCCTCCAGAAGTGTGGGTTTCATAAATCCCAAATAATTGTCCATGGAGTGATGATTTTTTTTCCTTTCCTTCTTTCCTTGTGTTAGATTTATGCTCACTTCTCTTCCAGGTGTTCAAGGCAAATTCAGGAACATACAGGTTTATTTCCCAAGAAACAATTCTCTAACTTGGTTCATATATTATGTTAAACCATAATAAGTTTTATATGATTTTAGTTCAAGTTTTGTATGAGTCCAGTTGACTGTGCCTTGCATGGATTTAACCTCATGAGTTCCATGATGGAATGTAGGCTTCTCCCTGGGTCTCTATCCCATTCTACCTTAACACTTCATTGCTGGCGCAACAAATCAGGAGGATACCAATCAGAGGTGCTATTCAGCAGATTCTGGAGAGTGGAATTTTTGAGTAGTTTGGAGAACCAGCATATACCACCTCTGATGGCCCCACCCCCATCTATTCTCTGCCTCCCGAGTCCCAGCTGATCAGCTGGGTCTTCTTTTATTGCCCTGCACAGGAGAACAGAGCTGGAAAGCAGGTTAGTGGGATGGAGAGGGAATGGGGATTTTGCAGTATCCTTCTCCTGCCACACCCACCAACCCACACCCACCAACCCACACCATGCCCACGAAGCCACACTCACAGAACCAGTGTCAAAAAAATGTTGAATCCTACCACTGATACCAATTTAGGGAAAGCTGAGTGACAGAGGAAAATGTGGGGGGAAATATTGTTTTGCTTATGGTCTCCTAGTAATGTTTAAATCCCCTGCCCAGATGTAACTACAGATAGTTCTTGACTTTTAACAATTCATTTAGTGAACTACAACGGCATTGAAAAAAGTGACTTATGTCCAATTCTCATACTTATGACTGTTGCAGCATCCCCATGATTGAGTGATCAGGATTCAGACGCTTGGCAACTGGCTCACATTTATGACAGTTGCAATGTCCTGGGCTCATATGATTACTCTTTATGACCTTCTGATGAGCAAAGTCAACGGGGAATCCAGATTTGTTGAACAACCAAGTTACTAACAAATTCAGTGATTCACTTTACATCTGTGACAAGACAAGTCATAAAATGTGGCAAAACTCACCTAACAACTGCTTAGCAACAAGAATTTTTTGGACTCAATTGTGGTCATAAATTGAGGACTACCTGTAATATGTAAGAAGGGAGCTGCTATGTTTCATTAAGTAGCTAAACTAGCTAAGAGACATCTAATCACAAAATGCTCCTTCAGCATTCTACAATAGAAGGGATTGGAGAGGATTAAATGACTTATACTGTTTTTCATCATCATCATCAACATTTTTGTGCAGAGATTACAGAACATCAAATATTCATTTAGAGAACGTCTTAGGAGCTTGAATTTCTTTCCAACTATGCTGGATGTTCCCTGGTGACTGTGATTGGCTCCATACTCATTCTGATATATGATACCTTTAAACTCTGCCCCCAGGGGACATTTCTAGCACATCACAACAGAGTTTTATGACAATTTATGATAAGAATACAAAGTCTTATGGGATGAGTTGTGCGTCAGTGGCAAGTCTGATCGAGAATGGCAACATTTGCTTCAAGCAGCCAAGATCAAAATTAGCTTGACAGCAGGTGATGTGAGTCAACTGTGCAAATGATAAAGATGGGGCTGGAAATACTAATATCTAGTCTATGCCTGGTTTCATACAACATGCTAGTCCATAGTTTGTGTGGACTACAATTAAATGTTTTGTCCTCTGGTAGAATGGAGAGGGTAGAACAAGCTAGATTCTGAGTTCAATGATCCTGTCACTTCCAATGTTCATTGAATTAGTTGGAACTTCCTACTTCAGTGTGTAGTTATGTTTATCTCTTGCTCACAGAGAAGGGACATGTGCACCGACATAGTTTAAGCTAAACATCCCAAGAGCTTTCAGAGTGTCCTCATAGGACATAGGATGAGTTCATCAATAAGAACTTTTGGCAAAATCAGATCATGCCTAAAGAACTGTCAGTACACCAAGGTGGACCAGATGAAGGCACCAATGCCATATGCTAAGCTCAGGACTGCTTTTATTGTAACAGCTACAGGAGTAGAATCTTAAAAATAGAAATGTACTTCTTTTCTCCTTTATTTTAGTTTTAACTAGGGAAAGATTATTCTTTCATCTAAAAATAATTTTGTTAAAGATTTTAACAATAGTAAAAGTTATCTATATACAGTATATAAAAGCAAAATAACACTCATGCATCATCACAAAATATCCAGAACCGTAAAGCCTACAAACTTGAAATTTGGCACAGATATTCCTCTTGGCTTCTAGGAGCTCACTAAGAAAAGATTTCTTGAAATGACTATCAGAGCATGAGTATTTCGTATATTATTATTAACACGCTCTGATGCTAAGGAGTTCTACTCCCCACCTGAAAAGAAATCTGTTCCAAATGCAAAACACAAGCAGAGGAGAGGAGTTTCTGTTTCACAACACCAGGCAGCTTTATTTCAGAACAGTTGAGCTAAGCCATGCCCAGCCTCTTTGCTGTCTCCTTGCTCACACAGAAAAAACTGTTTCAGTTTCCAAACAGCCCTCAACTCTCTCACACACTGACAGGGTGCTAACCAGATGAATACCGATGGATGCTGGTAGGCAGAGGCAGAATTTTTTTCCTCCCCCAAAACTAAGCCCAACCACATAGTTTCGTAGAGAAGCACAGGTATCGAGCTAATTATAAAATAAGATTAAGACAGAAAAAAAGAGAAGAAAATTTGAAAAAAAAATATATGGTTAACAAAAAGAAAAAAATAAGTGACTTGCAATCTTTTTATAGCAATTACAAACAGACTTAGTATTTTGACATGAGGATAATGTTACAGCATCTGAATTACTGTACTTTTACTGTCCAACCCAGTTTACCTTTCAATATATTCGGATGGAGATTTTTTTTTTAGCCTTTTCCTAATGGTATTTCTGCACACCAGCAAATGGGCTGCTCTCTTTTCAGATAAATCAAGAATTAGCAGAATTTGCAACCATCAATTATATTTAGAGCAGATTCTGAATAGACTATGACAGTTGGCAACAGTATCTTAACATTTTACAATTCTCAGATGAAAATCAACACAAAGATATATTAAAAATTGTATTGCAAATTCATATTACTTCAAGACTAATGTCATGAGCTGTATTCACATGTTAATAACTTTAGTTCAGGAAGTTGGATAAAATATTTCAAAATGTTTTATGGGAAAAACTCCTAGATTAACTGTTTTATAGTTATCATATGACTTTATCATAGGGCTTTAATTACCCTGATTGAAGGTTTATTATTATATAGTAGTACTATTAGTACTGCTTTGACAATTATGATTATTGTCAATTGTTTCTTATAGAATTCAGATTTATCATGTCCAAAAGCTATTTGGGCAGAGTTGGAAAGTTATTTTAAATTTTTGAAATCATAGCAAGTGCTTGGCTTTAGCGATAGGTATTTCCTGCCTTAAAAGCTGCAGGGCACATTGGAAATAGTTGAGGAAAAATATAATTTTGATCTTTATTTGTGGTATTAAGTTACATGTTGGAATAGTCACCATTTAAAAAGAGCTGGTAGACATTTGGGTGTGGAAGAGTAGCTGTGAACAACAAAGAATATCCTTTAGATCAATTTACTTCTTTTGTAAGACGTCAAACCACTAGAGCAACTGCAGGAAGAATTTAGGCAAACTAAAATGTCAAAATATTCCTCTAAAACACCTCTTGATTTTGCACTTAGCATCAATAAAACCCCTGTATTATTATTACTACTGGAGCATAACTAAGAAACTTCTAAATCTACTGTATTAGATCTAAATCTACAATCAAGGATATACTAAAGTGGGTGTTAGATATTTGCAAGACCTTTAGAATAATGACTTCACACATCCTATATTAGGTAAAGTTTTTTTGAAAATATTAAATATATTTCTCCTTATATTAAGATGAGATTGATTTCCCAAAATGTATTTATTCATATTTATTGGATTCTCCAGATAATATTTTTAAAGGACTAATTATCAACTTTATTAGGTTTGGAAATGTAAAACTTGGACATTTTTCTATAAATGGACCTATGTAAATAATATGGATTTGTTCTATTAATATTCCATTGTGGTTTACTATCAAAAGGATTCTTAATGTGGCATCATAAGGAGCATTACATTTAAGGCATGGAAGTATCAGGATTTCTCAGGATATGAATAATGATGGACTTATGAGCATGAAGGATGGCAAAAATGGTCAGAGCTCAGTTTAGTATTCAGTAGATAGGTGGAGTTGCCCCAGACTTATAGCTTTGGCTGACAAAATATATGGTTTCTGACCTGGGTTTTTTTTTATGCTTTGACCTAGGTTTTTAGTGATGTGATGACATGACTGATAAGATGAAAGGATTTTATTTCATGTGATCTTTAAGTATTTTTTGTGCACAATGTGTATTTTTGTATGCTTCTCTGGGCCCTTCCCTTCATTTTCCTTCCACTGTACATTAAAAGAGAAGGCAAACAATTAAATTCAAATAATTATTTTCTAAAAGCCTGGACTGAAGGGCAATAGCCCCCTTCAATGGTTGCCTCTATTACTATATTACTGTTGCACTACTATTTGTGTTAATCTTCTCATTATTCCTTATCACCCATCCCCTCCCACTTGTGATTGTAGGACTGTAACTTTGTCGCTTGTATCCTTACGATTTATATTGACTGTTTCCTAGTATGATTTGATTGCTTATTGTACCCTATAACTATCATTAAGTGTTGTACGTTATTATTCTAGATTCTTAACAAATGTATCTTTTCTTTATATATACTGAGAGTATTTACACCAAGACAAATTCCTTGTGTGTCCAATCACACTTGCCCAATAAAGTATTCTATTCTTCTCTCAGTGTATAAGGTCTACTGCCTATAATACATGAGACAATAGAATAGAATAGAATACTTTATTGGCCAAGTGTGATTGGACACACAAGGAATTTGTCTTGGTGTACAATCAACAATCAAATCACACTAGGAAATGGTCAAGTGGGAGGGAATGGGTGAGAAGGAGTGGTGAGAAGATTAACAGTAATCGTAGTGCAGACTTTGTAAATAGTTGAACAGTGTTGAGGGAATTATTTGTTTAGCAGAGTGATGGCTTTCAGGAAAAAACTGTTCTTGTGCCTAGTTGTCCTGGTGTGCAGAGCTCTATAGCGTCATTTTGAGGGAAGGAGTTGAAACAGTTTATGTCTGGGATGTGAGGGACCTGTAAATAATTTCACAGCCCTCTTTTTGGCTCGTGCAGTATACAGGCCCTCAATGGAAGGCAGTTTGGTAGCAATTGTTTTTTCTGCAATCCTGATTATCCTCTGAAGTCTGTGTCTGTCCTGTTGGGTTGCAGAACCAAACCAGATAGTTATAGAGGTGCAGATGACAGACTCAGTAATTCCTCTGTAGAACTGGATCAGCAGCTCCTTGGGCAGTTTGAGCTTTCTGAGTTGGCGCAAAAAGAACATTCTTTGTTGTGCTTTTTTGATGATGTTTTTGTCCATTTTAGGTCATGTGATACAGTAGAACCTAGAAATTTGAAGGTCTCTACTGTTGATACTGTGTTGTCTAGTATTGTAAGAGGTAGCAGTACAGGAGGGTTTCTTCGAAAGTCTACCACCATTTCTATGGTTTTGAGTGTGTTCACTTCCAGATTGTTCCGGTTACACCATCAGGCAAGTTGTATAGCCTCCTGTCTGTATGCAGATTCATCATTGTCTCAAATGAGACCAATCAAAATTAAAAATCAAAATTAGTAGCCAAGAATAGCCTGATCTTTCATGAATCTAACCAATCCCCTTTTAAATCCTTTCAAATTGCCTGAAATTCACACATCTGCTGGCAACAAAGTCCACCATTTTACTGTGCCATCCGTGTACAAAAAACAACAAACATTGCTTTCTATCTTGAATCTCCTTGCATTTAATTGCAATTAATAACCTTGAATTGAAACATTGATTGATTATATGTCATCAATGTGGTGTAAACTCTTAGTGACCACATAGATTTTTTTCCCTTTATGATTTATCCCTAAGTTGATCTTTCAGGTGTGTCAAAAGTGCCACTATAATTAAGTCCATTCACCTTGCTGCTGATTATCCTCTTCTCTTTCCTCCCATCTTAGAAACTTCTTTTGAATTAAATCTTCACATATGTCAAAGTATAGTGGAATTCCAATATATAAGAAGAAAGAAAGCTTGTCTCTATTCATGCTATGACATGCATGTCTAATTGTAGACACTTTTGTCATCTTAATCTCCTTCATTCCAAACAAGAGAAATCCAATTGTTACAGTTTTTCATCTTAGAGAAGCTCTATAGTATAAACATTTTTATTTCCTTTTTAATTTTATTTGCATCTTTTCTATGCTATCATATCTTTCCTTAAAGGTTTAGGACAATGGTGATGTTAAAGTATCTTGCTAATTAGCTAATTAGGAAGAAGAGGGAAAGTGGTTGGGAAATTTGAATTTTCATGTGTAGAGGCAATTTCTGAAGACAAACAATGGAGAAAGGCACATCAGCTCTAATTGAATCAGAGAACAACAAAATTGTAAGGGATCACAAAGACCATCAGTTACTACTATTACTATATACACTGCTCAAAAAAATAAAGGGAACACAAAAAGAAGACATCCTAGATCTGAATGAATGAAATATTCTTATTAAATACTTTGTTCATGACATAACTGAATGTGCTGACAACAAAATCACACAAAAATTATCAGTGGAAATCAAATTTAGCAACCCATGAAGGTCTGGATTTGGAGTTACTCTCAAAATTCAAGTGGAAAAAAACACTATAGGCTGATCCAACTTTGAGTCCTTAAAACAAGTCAAAATGAGGCTCAGTAGTGTGTGTGGCCTCCATGTGCCTGTATGATCTCCCGACAATGCCTGGGCATGCTCCTGATGAGGTGGCAGATGGTGTCCTGAGGGATCTCCTTCCACACCTGGACTAAAGCATCCCCCAACTCCTGGACAGTCTGTGGTGCAATGTGGTGCTGGTGGATGGAGCGAGACATGATGTCCCAGATGTGCTCAATTGGATTCAGGTCCGGGGAACGGAAGGGCCAGTCCATCATGGCATCTAGCATCAATGCCTTCATCTTGCAGGAACTGCTGACATACTCCAGCCACATGAGGTCTAGCATTGTCTTGCTAGAGGAAGGAACCCAGGACCAACCGCAGCAGCATGTGGTCTCACAAGGGGTCTGGGAATCTCATCTCGGTACCTAATGGCAATCAGGCTACCTCTGGCGAGCACATGGAGGGCTGTGCGGCCCCCTAAAGAAATGCCACCCCACAACATTACTGACTCACTGCCAGTCTGGTCATGCTGGAGGATGTTGCAGGCAGCAGAACGTTCTCAACGGCATCTCCAGACCTTGTCACGTCTGTCACATGTGCTCAGTGTGAACCTGCTTTCATCTGTGAAGAGCACAGGGTGCCAGTGCCGAATTTGCCAATCTTGGTGTTCTCTGGCAAGTGCCAAATGTCCTGCACGGAATTGGGCTGTAAGCACAACCCCCCAACTGTGGACGTCGGACCCTCATACCACCCTTCTGGAGTCTGTTTCTGACCGTTTGAGAAGTCACATGCACATTTATGGCCTGCTGGAGGTCATTTTGCAGGGCTCTGGCAGTGCTCCTCCTGTCCGTCCTTGCACAAAGGCGGAGGTAGCGGACCTGATGCTGGGTTTTTGCCCTCCTATGGCCTCCTCCACATCTCCTGATGTACTGGCCTGTCTCCTGGTAGCACCTCCATGCTCTGGACACTACGCTGACAGACACAGCAAACCTTCTTGCCACAGCTTGCATTGATGTGCCATCCTGGATGAGCTGCACTATCTGAGCCACTTGTGTGGGTTGTAGACTCCATCTCATGCTACCACTAGAGTGAAAGCACTGCCAGCATTCAAAAGTAACCAAACCATCAGCCAGAAAGCATAGGAACTGAGAAGTGATCTGTGGTCACCACCTGCAGAACCAATTCTTTTGTTGGGGTGTCTTGCTAACTGCCTATGTTTTCCACCTGTTGTCTATTCCATTTGTGAAATTGATTGTCAATCAGTGTTACTATCTAAGTGGAAGTTTGATTTCACAGAAGTGTGATTGACTTGGAGTGACATTGTGTTGTTTTAGTGTTCCCTTTATTTTTTTGAGCTGTGTATATTGCATAACAATGTAAATCACAGTTCCCCTGTTTCCCCGTATATTTCAGAAGACATTATATACGGGAGTCTTTGTGGTTAAATTGGGAGAAGATAAAAAAACAATGTTATTTGAAAATTCCAATTTGGTTATCGACTATTGAAGCATTTTCCTATCCTATGATCTATAAAAAGGAACAAACAGTTAGATATGGGGAACTGTTGGATGAAAAGGGTGGACTTAAAACGATCCAAAATTTAGAGGAACAAGGTATAAGGATGAATTGGTTTTCATATGCGCAAATACACTCAAGATATCTTGAAGATTTTAAAACGGAAGGATTCTATGATAAACAGACTGATTTAGATAAGATATTGATGGGTACTGATGAGAAAGTGATTAAAAAGTTATATGGTTATTTATTGGGAATTAAGCTAGAGGAAGAACAAGTTAAAGAAACTATGATTGCATGGGGGAAGAATTTTGGATATGGAATTGATTTAGAACAATGGCAAAAATTGTGGTCTCAAAATTATAAAATGACAATGTCAATAGCATATAAAGAAAACTTGTATAAGATGTTTTACAGGTGGCACCTTCCCCCGACAAGAATAGCAAGAATGTTCAAGAATAAATCTGAAAAATGTTGGAAATGTCATCAGATACCTGGCTCATACTATCATATGTGGTGGACTTGTGAGAATGCTAGAAAATATTGGACTAAAATTCACATGTGGTTGGAAAAAATGACAAAGAAACACATAGACTTGAAGCCAGAGATCTTTTTATTGGGAATTTTACCTGATATATATAATAAAGACTTGAAATATTTGATCGTAAATGTATTAACGGCGGCTAGGATTGTATTTGCTAAAAACTGGAAGAATGAGAAAATACCATTGCAGGAAGAAATTATTAAGAAAATATTGGAATGTGCTGAGATGAGTAGATTGACATTTGAAATTAGAGAACAAGAAGATAAACAATTTTATGCAATTTGGGTTTTTTTTTATCAATGGTTAGATGATAAAATACAATAATAGAGCATTAATATTATATATATGAAGAGTTTTTTTAGGATTGATTTGTTATGATTATACGACAAATTATAGAATAAATTGTTTGAAGTATTGTTATCTCGCAAAGCATGAATGATTAAAAGTATAGTCAGAAAAAAGATTTTTTTATTTTTATTTTTTTCTTTAGTAATATTAGAATATGGATTGATAATATGAGTGGTTATGCAATATAATTGTAATTGACACTATAAAATGAATGCACAAAACTGATGAACCAACCGATACACCGGAAGTATATATGAGAGTAGATGTTTTTAATGTTTTGTATGTTTGTTTGTTTGTAGAAAATTAATAAAAACTTTAATAAAAAAAAAAAACAATGTAAATCACAGTTGCCATCCTGAGGTTCTTGGAAAGAACCAGATGTGTATAAAGGGTAATGCCAGTTACTGGTAACTTTGATTTTACATTGTTGTGATGATGATGATGATGATGATGATGATGATGATGATGATGATACTACTATGACTAATACTCCTACTCCTACTCCTACTAATAATAATAATAGCAAGAAAATTGTGCAAACTGACTACAAAGCTAGACATGATCGCGTTGCTAAATTAATTCACTGGTCATTATGTAAAAATACATAATCATGGGATCATAAAAATACAAGATCATGGGAATATAAAGTGGAAAAGGTTGTTGAGAATGAGATGGTGAAGATCTTTGTGGAACTTTCCAATACAGATCGCCATTTGGGACACAACACACCAGATATTATGGTTGCCAAGAGCCAAAACGTGCAATTTATGAATATCGCTGTACCAAGAGATGCCAGAATTGAACAAAAAGAACTGGAAAAAAAATCACAAAATGTTGTGAGCTGTCCATCAAAACAACATGGCTATGGATGAAACATGTAACAGTATACCCATTGCCATCGGGGCACTTGATTCCATGCCCAAGAAACAAAGCACATCAAGAAATTGCAGTTTCTGCAATAACACCAGTGGAACTGTGAAAAACTGTACTACTTGGAACATCATATATTTTAAGAAGATACTTAGTAATCCAGGATGCTGGCAGCAACCATATCAACCATTAACACCAGTCACTGGTATTTGTGATAACATTTTAAAATGTTCGGTTGACTGAATTTCATATTTAATGAATAACAGAATAGCAATAATAATAACATCCAAAAAGCTGCCTAGATACAGGGAAATTTTGAACTTATTAGACCTGAATATTCTGACTTTGCAAAAAACCACCTTATTCGGAACTACCTATATCCTCAGATGTTACCTGAATCAGTGTTAGGTCCTTGGTTAGGTTTTGAATTGTTAAGTTTTTACCAGTCCCAGACTATGAATTGAACTGAAGATTAAATCTTAAATCATAATAATACCATGAATTGAAGGGAAAGAGCTAAAGAAAATAACGAAATCTCATGATTTGCAAATGGACTTTGAGCAATTGTGGAAGAAATAAATGATTGTAGCAATAGTAACAGGGGTTCATGGAGCAATATCCAAAGGGCTGCCTAGATATATGGAAATTTAGAATTTATCACACCTGAATATTCTGAGTTTGCAAAAAAGCATCTTACTTGAAACTGCCTATATACTCAGATGTTACCGAATAGCTGTTAGGTCCTTGGTTAGGTCTTGAACTGTTAATTTTTTTCAGTTCCAGACTGTGAATTGTATTGAAGCTTAAATCTTTAATAATAATAATAGTTTGCATATCTAGTCCAACAATCTGGATGTGCAGTGTTTCAACTAGCCAATGTTGAAAATGATGTTGGCTCAAAGGAGACTTGATCCTTATGCTGCAGACTGAACCAGCAGCCCTGCATTTTCTCACCGTAAATATCACTACAATAATCCTGTCCCTCAACCTGCAAGAAAGGAAAGAGAAAAGAGGTCAGAGGTGCAACCTATTGACTTGTTTGTTCAGAAAAGAATTTTTTCCCTCCCCCTCCAAATTCTTTCCACATATCTTCCCATTTTTTACTGTCACTCTAGAAAGTAGCTGTCCAGCTGCAAGTTTTATGATGTGGCTATTTAGAAAGAAATATTACAGGAATGTGATCATTGCTAGATCTGGAGTTGCTGTAAACATTGCTTAGAAGGTGTGGGTGTTGTTTTTGTCTCTGGAGAAGGTAACAATGTGTGCAAAGGTAAGAGACGGGTAGGTAAATTGATACCTTGGGCAATTGCACCATTTTTTGGTGTGATGGTAGAGATCTGAAAGATGCAGGCTTTGGAGTCAGCTTAATCTCTGTTTCAGAACTAATGAAAAATGAGCCATACTCTTTAGAGCATGCTCCATCAACTTTGCAATGGGAACTCCAGTGTACAAATCTGAGTGCTCCTTATACACAACACATATATTCATGCAGTAGCAGTTGTCTTTTTAGTAGAGCGACAGAATATCCTCCAGGCCAATTCATAGGCTTGTTTAGACAGGAGCATCTTTCTATCATTCTACTTGGGCTTTTTATAGAAAACAGAACTTGCCCATATCAATGGCTTTCCTAGCATCCTTTATAAAAATGCTTCTTTAAATAGCCAACATAAAAATAGTATGAACTCCTGAGCTCTTTCAAGGAACTTTAAATATGTTTTTAATAAATAAATATGATTAATAACATCATAGAAAATTATACAGAAGATAATAACAATAATAGTGATGATAAAGTAATATATATTTCTATATTGTATTTTTACACTGCCAAATCTATCATGAACTCATGTTTTACAACTGATAGTTAAAACCTTCACTGTATAATTACAATTAACACATTCACAGTAAATAAATCAATTTAAAATAATGAAATCTAAACAACAATTGGCCAAACATCAGGCACCAATCCAGCAACAGCCAAAGCAGTAAAAATAACATTGATGGCAAAAAATTAATTAGTAAATACAATCTGGGAGAGTTCCATATTTGTCTTCTTCTGGAAAGACTTTCGAGAAACAGAAGGAAAGACAACAGACAATGATTGTCATCGTCTTCAGCAGCAGCAAATATATATTTCTTTTTAATGTACTCCATGTAGAAGCAGGAAAGAAGTTTGCCTCAAAGATGTTGGCTTCAAAGAATTTACAAAATACATCAGGGATGTTCAACCTTGCAACTTTAAGAGCTGTGGATTTAACTCCCAGAATTCCCCAGATAGCAGGAACTCCCAGAATTCTAGGAATTGAAGTCCACATGCCTTAAAGTTGCTAAGATTGGACATCCCTGCTCCACATGGAAATGTGATGACCCAGGGTGGGATACAAAATAAACACAGTCACAAAAAACAGGTGAAGTCCCTTTTATTCCTTCACTTTGCTTCCAAACTCCAAATATCCTTGAATGGAGACAAAAAATTCTCACACAAGCAGTTACAAGAGGGAGGAAATGCCATTTAAATTATATAGAGTAAAAAACAACACAAACCAGGCAAGATAAGGGCTTGAAGACTTCCACAGATTTAACAGATTTAACAGATCAGAGTTGGAAGGGACCTTGTAAGTCATCTAGTCCAACCCCCACCCCCCCCGCCCAAGCGGGAGACCCTACACCATTTCTGACAGATGGGAATCCAAACTCTTCTTGAAAGTCTCAAGTGATGGTGCTCCCACAACTTCTGAGGGCAAGCTGTTCCATTGGTTGATTTTGATCTCACTGTCAGAAAGTTTCTCCTTATTTCCAGGTTAAATCTCTCCTTGTTCAGTTTCCATCCATTATTCCTTGTCTGGCCTACAGGCACTTTAGAAAATAGCTTGACCCATTCCTCCCTGTGGCAGCTCCTCAAATGTTGGAAGACCTCTATCATGTCTGCCCTGGTCCTTCTTTTCACTAGACTAGTCAAGCCCAGTTCCTGCAACCGTTCATTGTATGTTTTAGCCTCCAGTCCCCTAATCATCTTGGTTGTTCTTCTCTGTACTTTTTCTAGAGTCTAAATATCTTTTTTATAATGTGGTGACCAAAACTGGATGCAGTACTCTAGGTGTGATCTTACTAAGGCTTTATAGAGTGGTATTAGTACTTCCCTTGATCTTGATTGTATCCCTCTGTTAATACAATTTAGGATTGCATTAGCTTTTTTGGCTGCTGCTCACACTGTTGGCTGATATTTAGCTGGTTGTCCAAGATCTCTCTCACAGTTACTGCTATTGAGCCTGGTTTCACCCAGTCTATATGTGTACTTTTGATTTTTCTTGCCTAAATGTAGGACTTTACTTTTCTCTACATTGAATTTCATTTTGTTAGATATGGCCCAGTGTTCTAGTCTGTCAAAATCGATCTGGGGTGTTAGCTATTCCTGCCAGCTTAGCATCATCTGCAAATTTGGGAAGGACACCAATCTCAGAGAGGAACAATAAACTAGAGATATTTTCATGCTTTGTTTCCAGCACTGGCCCATATGCATGTCTGTCCTCTTATCCAGTTGTCACAGCTGCAGCCCATGAAGAGGATCAAGGCCCTCTCCTCCCCCATAGACCACGTCTCTCCCTTATCCTCTCCTCCCTGCATGCCCTAGGATGGAGAGAAGATGGGCCTGGATCCTCCTCTGACTGCCCAGCTGGCCTCTGCCCTTCCCCAACCTCCTCCACAACCTCTGGAGCCACAATTCACTCCCTGTCAGCTGTTCCTCCTCACCCTCAGAGTTAGTCTCCACCAGAGACATGACAGGAAAAGTAATTTTTGAGGAAGGATTTAAAAGAAAAGATGTGGAATTTCAGTTACAATACTGAATCTGCCATCTTGCAGATTTTGACACATTTCCACCACCATTCCCAATGCTGTGAGGAAATGCGCAAAATAGCAACCAATGTTGCAATCAAAGCCCCATCTCCTTTGTACATGGAATTTGCCTTCTTGAAAATTTAGCTCTTTTCTGTCAATCTCTCTGGTCCTAGAGTGTGTAGTTATTCTGGAAAACAGAAGGAAATGAAAGAGGAATCTTTTAAAGAGAGGTGTAAAGTAATTTGTACTGAGCTAAAGTTAAATTACCAAACTGGATATTTTTTTTTTACAATGCTGTAATCCTTTTTATTGGATTTTATTGGGTGGAGTCAGGGCGACTGAATGGAGCTGAGCATTTACTGTCCGGATGCCCTTCCTGGTGCCTACACAGAGTTCACAGCAGATATTTTCTCTTGGGGTCCTGATAGAGAAACATCTGTCGCTGCTTAGGATTGAACTCTCAACCTTCCGAGGGGGAGGTGAGCATCTTCACCTCTAGGCCACTGTGCTGCTCATCAAAATTTGATAAATAAAGGTAGATAATGTTACATTATATAGAACTGCAGAAAAAACACAACCAACTTGCCAACCTGTGCTTCCATTGAGGACCTGTATACTGCACAAGTCAAAAAGAGGGCTGTGAAAATCTCTACAGACCCCTCACATCCTGGACATATATTGTTTCAACTTCTACCCTCAGAATGACTCTATAGGGCACTGCACATCAGAGCAACTCGACATAAGGTCAGTTTTTTCCCACATGCCATCACTCTGCTGAGCAACTAATTCCCACAACGCTGTCAAAATATTTAGTAAGACTGTATTACTATTATTCTTCTCATCCTTCCTATTACCTATCTCTTCCCACTTATGATTATAACCATGTTGCTTGTATCTTTACAATTTATAGTGTGTTATTTGTTTCCTAGTAGGTTTTGATTGCTTATTAGTAACCTATTAATATCAGTAAGTCTTGTATCTTATGATTCTTGACGAACGTATTTTATTTTTTCTTATGTACACTGAGAGCATATGTACCACAGACAAATTCCTTATTTGTCCAATCATATTTGGCCAATAAAGAATTCTATTCTGTTCTGTTCTATTCTATTCATTGAGGTAGGCTGTTTGAGAATGATGGTATCACACACTGGAAGTTGTTTGTCATAGGAAGCACTATAACAAAAGTATTTCTATCTTCTTTCTTTTTTGCCATCTTGTATACCTATGGTTCACTCAGATTTATTTGTGTTTGTCTACGTATCAATATGGACCTTCCCCTCAACTCACAAACAAGACAGTTTTATGCCTTCACAACCTGCCTCATGAAGTTTATTTGTTGGGGGGGGGGGGGAACAAGAGGGGAAAGGTCTCACTTTGGTTTTCATTCTCCTTACATTGTTACAACCTCAGATCCTGGCATTTATAGCATACATTTCATCACACAAGATTCCTTGCAGATACAATCTCAATAATCCTTATAATAAATGCTGTAAATTTGACCACTATATCATGGCTACTGGATATCAGATGAAGACTTCAAGAGATAAAGGCAGCAGTATTTGTTTCCCAGAGTTATGGTTCATCCACTCTCCTTCACCATAAAATACAAAGAGAAGCCAAGCAAAGGAAGTATTTCCCTTTGGTTCATCTTCTATTAAAAGAAAGATAATATTTCCTTGCAGTTGAGTTCAGCTGCAAGTCTTTTTATAGCTATAACTATGCATTTTTTTTAGTCACAATACAGAAGTGGCTTCCAGCAAAGGAATATATTGGAATAAGATTCACATCTTAATGCAGAAGATTCTCAAAGTGAAGATAAAAGATAAAACCAGAAATCAATAAAGACTTGGGGGGG
>BLBF01000041.1:27476319-27511869 GCA_015471245.1 Laticauda colubrina
CAACAACAGAGTCAGGTAGTGCATTCCAGGCATTGACCACTCTGTTGCTGAAGTTGTACTTTCTGCAATCAAGTTTGAAGCGGTTTACATCGAGTTGATGGCAGTAAGATTATGCACAAAAATATAAGATGAATAATGGATGAATGGCTGTCAAAGTTGAGGAAGTTAGCATAGATGGCTAAATTGACTGCTTTGATTAAAGGAAAAAAACCAATTACTTTTGTTTCTCTTTGGAAACACTTCTGGACTTTGTGCTTAAGGTGGAAAAAATTGAAACTTTTGACTTTGGGTTTTATAGTTTATATAGCTTTGTTGCTGTAGCAAGGGCTGGTTTATATGACTACATATAAGTAAAAATTTGAGGTTTGTTGCTCTTATCTTATTCTACTGCACCAAATTGAGTTGGAAGTCAATACCTTTTCTTTCTTTCTTTTTTCTTTTTACCCTACACTTTTCCTTTCCCACTTCCTTACTTTCCCACTATTTTTTTTGATTTTTTTAAAATTTTTATTTTAGAAACTAATACAAAAAATCCTTGAAAAAAATACAGAAGTAGCTTGATAAAGCTTTTTTCTAGTATTTTTTTTACATCCTACTTTAACCTACAGCCTTGGAATTCCCTTCTAGTTGCCATCCAAGAACAGTCCGAGTCCAATTCTTCTTGACTATCAAGCCCAGAAAAGGTGTCCTCAAAGCATTAAGAGGTTTAAAGATGTGAGAGGTGTTGACCCCAATTATTATTCCCATGTTTCAAGTGAAGCCAGCAGAAACTGAAGTTGAGGAACAAATGTTTGCCAAAGGTCATTATCTACCAACTTAAGCCTGAGGGCCAAGGAAACTGAAGAGAAGCAACATGCCTAAGGACCGACATAAAATAGGTTAATGAGAAATTGAACCAGGAGAGACAATATATTGATGGTGTTCAACCAACATGATTAATTTAGCAGGACACCTGCCTCATGTGCAGAAGATCTCAAGTTTGATTGATGGCATGTCTATGTGGGATTAGGCAACAATTCTGTTCCAAGTCTAGTATGTGTGTTTGTGTGCATCATTCTTGACAGTTTAAACCAGAAGTAGGCATTTTGTGAGTCTCCTCAAGAGTCTAAAGATTTACCAGTCAGCATGGCCAGTGATGAAAGATGCTAGAAGTTGTTGTTGAATATTATTTAGGGGGCTGCAGGTTATCCCTAAACTAGATGAACCAATAATTTGATAGTGCAAAGCAACTTTATCTATTTTTGCTCTTTTCCCCAGATATACAAAAATTAAATATGTGATTCCCACAAGCATCTGTTTTCACTGTTTTCTAAAAAGGTTTAAAGCCACCTTTAAAGCTCCTCAGAGTCAGCAAGATTGTTTTTCTGACATGCTGCTGAAGGACATTCCCAATATTATTTTCTCTTTTTACATGCAGAAAATTATCTATTGCAGAAAATGTCTTGGAAAAGAGGCAAAGATGTGCCTGTCTGTGATGTGTAGATTTCAATGAGTCCTAGGCAAACTTCTGTTAAATATGACTGGCAACCGGATTTCAGGACTCAACAGAAAATTATGCATTTTATTTCTAAGTAGTCTTTCCTAATTAGAAAATCTTCAGAAATATTAAACTTTGGCTTCCTTACTTCTCCAGGCAGCATGCTCAGAGAAATGAGAGAAATTTGATGTCGAAAATGTGTTGGGCTTCATGCAGTGTCCTAGCTTAATATCACAGAAGAGGTCTGTTCAGAAAATGAAGGTGCTAGTCATATTTCACATAAGCAATAGCACTTACACTTATGTACAACTACTCCATATTACTTTATAGCACTCTCTGAGTGGTTTAATGTCAGCACATTGGCCCCCAACAATCTCGTTCCCTATTTTACCCATCTCAGAAGAATAGAAGACTGAGACAACCTTGAGCCCCATCAGGATTGAACTCTTGGCAGTGGGCAGAGCTAGCCTGCAATACTGCATTCTAACCAATGCACCACCATGACTCAGGAAGCAGGGAGACTCATGCTTATTGTTTGTCTGAACCACAAAAAGTCATGGATTGATTATCAAGCCAGCCCAACCCCCACACAAAGTTGTAGAGAAAAATCAAGAGAAGGAAGTTCTATACATGCTGCCTTCAGCTCCTGAATAAAAGCTGGGATATATTTGTTCATTCATCCACCCAAAATTATCTGGTCTCAAACTACCAATCCATCCTCCTATGTCTACCTCTGATTATTCACTTCCTGCTCCAAAGGCAGTTGTGACTTCTCAGAAAAGCAACAGGGAAGGAACCATCTGGTGAGACAATCTATACTGAGCACGGGAAAGCAACTGAGGAGGTTTCTTTCTTCAACATCTTAGAGGAAGGTAATTCTCAGCATACCCATGTGGCTTGTACATAATGAACAAACATGTTCTGCTTGGGTGTGAATGATTCCATAAACATCTAAGAAGAAAGGATATCATTGGTTTCTTGCACAGACATCCAGATGTTTAGATTTGGCATTTTGATCAACCTATCTAACGCTTGCCAAGTTTCTGGGATAGGTAGGTGTTATTTGGTGTGTTAAAGATATCCTTCTAAGATGCAAACTGTTCAAAATAAAGCTGACTCTTGCACTTGGGTGATTGTGATTTTCTCAATAGTATTCAAGTAGTGCTCCAGTTCTTTTGGAATTGCATCCAAGATACTTATTACTACTGGTATTATCCTTGCTTTCTTTTGTCCCAGTCTATTTCAGTTTGCAGAGTAACAAGGATGTTTGGAGGACTGGAGGCTAAAGCATAAGAAAAAATATTGCAGAAGTTTGGTTTGTCTAGTTTAATGAAAAGAAGGACTGGGGGTGACATGGTAACATTGTTCCAATATCTCAGGGGTTGAGACAAAGAAAAGTGGGTTAATATATTTTCCAAAGTCTCTGAAGGCAAGACAAGAAGCAATGGATGGAAACTAATCAAGGAGAGAAGCATCCTAGAACTAACAAGAAATTTCCTGACAGAAGAATAAACTTGTAGAATGGCTTGCCTTCAAAAGTTGTGGATGTTCCAACACTGAAGATTTTTAAGAAGAACCATTTGTCTGAAATGGTGTAGGATCTCCTGCCTGAGAAGAGGGTTGGACTAGATAGAAGACCTCCAAATATCCTTCCAACTGTTATTCCGTTTTTCTGTATTTTATCATTTTCTCCAGATTTCTTTCATTGCTATTCTGTTGTCTCAATTTTCACTCTTCAGACTTTTTTGTCCTTCTTATTAACAATTTTTAAGTCTGGGGAGTTATGTGGCAGGGGCCTGTTAGAATTCTAAAGTTCCAGAGCAATTTTGCTTCTGTGTTTTCTATTATTTTGTCTATGTTATGTCCTGCCCCTTCTTGCTTGCAGATATCTTTGCAGATATTCCAATGCCCTGTTTTTTTTATTTTACTTTCTTTTTATTTTATTTTACTTTTTATTTTACTTTCTCATGCTGGTATCTGTAGTCTGTCTGAGTGATCTTCTTGCAGCAAATAACTAGGCAGTTCACTGTTTCTTCAGTTTCTTTGCAGAGACAGCATTTGCTGCCCATTGCTGTTTTCTCATTTCTTGCTTTATACTGTATGCATTTTTTTTTTCTTAAGGCTTGGTTTTGTGCAGCCAGAATACATTGCTCTGTTTCTTTCTTCATCTTTTGTGCTCTTAGCCAGTGCTAGATCTTGTTGTTATTTATTTTGCCTGCCATGTCTTCTTCCTTGCCATGTCTTTTTTTATATATTTGGTCTTTCTTGTAGGTCAGTTTGGTCGACCCAATACTCCACAAGCCTTCATGGTGTACTACCTTCAGTGCATCTTCTTCATTGTCCCTCAGATATTTTTCTAATTTCCATTATTATTAGTATTGTAGGAAGTTATCACCCACCCCTCTCCTATAAAAATGAAACATCCTAGGAAATATTAAAAATGCAGAATATTTCCCCTAAAAAGAGTAGAAACTCAGAAGCAGAAACTCACCTCAGAGTTGAGTTGAGTTGAGCAGAAGCTCGCCCCTACCTTTGTTAATGGATGGGCCAGAGCATTCTACATAATAAAGACCTCTGCCCATCTCACCACCTGGCCTGGGAAGATTGCATCAGCCAGTGCTCAGGTGAAGCCATGAGGTCCAGACAAGGCCTAGCTAAAGTTAGCTAAGACCCCCGCCCTTTGGAGTGTGACTGCCAATGGGGTACATTTCTTGCATAAGAACAGGAAACACTAAGGTGGGGCCCAACAGAGGTTATATAACTAAGGGACTCTTAGCATCTCAGCCCTTTTCCTTCTTTCTTCACCCAAGGCATGTCCACCATTAAACCATCTTTCCAAGCAGTCACCATGTTTCCAGTGTCTTTCTTTCCCACTTGGAACTGAACCCAGAAGGATAATTCTTCCAACAGTATTATTATTCAATGTATTTTGCTTTTCTAAACAGCACCAATATTTTTGTAGGTAGGTATGTAGGTATTTTGTATGTAGGTATTACAAACCTACAAGCCAATAGTTGGTCTCTTGCAAAATAACATCTTTTGCAATTTAACATGGTCAAGGTTCAAAAACCTTAAAAGGCAATGTTGCTTTGTTTTTTTTTTAATTCCACCACTTTTTAAAAGCAGTAATTTCTTCCTAACCGATACTGACCTCAAAGGTCATAAGGTTTGACTTAATAGTCAGGAAATGTTCTCTCCATCCATCATTATTACCTAATTAGCAACATAAAATATTTCACAATAAGTTTCAATGACACTGGTTGGGTATATTGTGTTTTTTTTTTTACAAAGAAACAGATGCATTTACATTTAAAAGGCTCAGCGGTAGCTTTTGGAGGAGTCCACCCGATTGCTACTGGTGGTATAATTATCTCTCCTGTCTGGCTCTCCCAGAAATTGATGACCCAGGTCACTTCTTTCCTCAGAAGGAAATTTCCAGGGCTCTTAGGAATAGTGACAGAATCCAATATATTGGGATGCTGTCTGTATTTGACATAGGAGGAGAAGATATGCATTTTTTCAAAAAATGTGGTAGAAGGTAATGATAACCTCTATTTAGGAAACCTTTTTATGTTTCCTTTTTATGTTCCCTGAGCAAGGAGTTTTATTACACTGGAGTTACTAACTCCATGAACAAGACTGAAGTAAATGACCTTCTGGCATTCTCATATTTATTTAAATTAAATTACTTGTTTAAATGCTTATGATGGGTCAGTGAGAAGATCTTCAATGGGTTCACAGACTAAGGTAAAACCGAACCATTAATGTCAGCTCGGTGGAAATATCAGCTTCTACACCAACTCTACTTGTGAAAAAAGCCTCACCCAATATTGCCTTAGAATGGAAACTTCTCCCAGAAGAAGCTTTGAGCTACGTTAACAAGCAGCATAAAATTTGATACTATCCATTGACCTAAGTCTTGGGAGATTTTGCCTGTAATTTGCTGATGAAATTGAATCTGAGGAAATCTTCCTGAGTTCCTTCAGGAAGCCATAACTCATAAGCCTATAAACTGTAATAGCTGGATTTGAAATGCATGCTAAACAAAACCCAAAACATCATTTGATACAGTGAATGGTTATGTTCACTATTAAGACATAAGCTTTCCCTAGATGATGTTAAGAAACACTTTTTATTGGACTGATGTTTTTGCTGAGTGATTGTCAGCACATTAAAATCAGATGTTTGTGGAAATGCTCAATCATCCAGGTCATGGTTGAAAAATCACCTTTGGGACATGAAAATCAGATGTCATCAAAAGAATTTTAGCTGGTAACGTTACAGCAGAGAAAATGACTTTTTAAATAAACTGTATATAGCACATCCTTTAGAGCAGGGATGTCATACTCAAGGCCCACAGGCCGGATCTGGCCCACTGGGTACTTAGATCTGGCCTGCAGGGCTGCTCTTGAAATAGTGAGGGACCGGCCCGTGGTGCCTCTGCCAACAAAAACGGAGCTCAGGAGGGCCGCAGAGGCTGTTGCAGCACAAAACGGAGCTCAGGAGTCCAGAGGTGATGTTAAGCTGGACACCACACTTCCTGGCCACGCTCCCCTCCCAAGGTCCAACACAACTGTGATGTGCCCCTCAATGAAATCGAGTTTGACACCCCTGCTTTAGAGACATTTTTGATAATGCCTGTTGGAGAAAGCCAAAGAATACCGAAAAATATGCCAATGTGAGTTCTATTCATTATAGAAAGGCCTTTGTGTTAGCTATGCCAAGCTGAGTAGTGTCATTAGGGAAATGGAAATTCCAGAACCTCTTGTAGAGGAGATTGGAAATCACTATGTAAATGGAATGTTGTGAAACAGACCGGTTCCAGATCAGCGAAGGAGTGAGACAAAGCTGTCCCTTCTAGATATTTCCATTCTTTTCTTTCAACACAGGAAATACAAACTGTATTTGGGTTATATGAAAGTGACTATCCTCGCCTTATCCATTCTTGAACTTGCAAGGTGTTGTTTTAAGTTGTGACTCACTGTCAGAAGGGAAATAGATACATAAATTAGTAAAATTAAATTATCTTGTTTGGGCGTTTCAAAACTATACCAGTTTAATTTTGTCTGTACTTGTTGGGCTTTAATTGATTTTTTTTTAAAATAATAATCTCCTACAACGTTAAAGACTATAGCTTTAGTGTATTTACCTAATTGAAGATGTAATAGATTTATATATTTAAAACCAAAAGATAAGATTAAAGTAATATCTCTTGTTGTACGCTGGCATTGAAACTAATTCATGTAATCAATTAAATAGGTTATCTTTGTTGGTGTTTACTACTGTTGGCTTGTTAAGAAAGTTCCACCTAGAATAGATATAGATTTTTGATCCTTGTGATAAAATTATGGCTGATCTTGCAGAATGGGATTTGTAGTGAATGAATTACATAGTGTTTGCCTTTACTTTTTGTGTTGTGATTTGATTTCCATTAAACCATGATTAGTTTAATTCACATATCCCTTTAAATCATGATTTGTTTAACAATGGTTTATTGAATAATGTCAATTCAATAAACCAGCATTTTTAAAAACTCAGCAATTTGCCAAGTTGCATGGACTGGTTGCGGAATTCTGAAAATTGAAGTCCACACAACTTAAAGTTGCCGTGTTTGAAAGCAGTATAATAAACCATCATACCTAAAATGTATTTATCAATCAAGTTTACAGACCATCCATCTTACTCTCTGACCTATTGCCTAAAACCATATACAAGACTCA
Source organism: Laticauda colubrina (assembly GCA_015471245.1). NCBI lineage: Eukaryota > Metazoa > Chordata > Lepidosauria > Squamata > Elapidae > Laticauda > Laticauda colubrina. Next base: position 27,483,517 of record BLBF01000041.1, read on the forward strand.
ATAAAAGATGGACTGAAAAAAAATAAGAGGGCAAGTAGTGTTGTATATGTGATGGCTAATTTGGAAGCATTTGACAATACATGACTTAGTTACTTCCCGTCTTGACTATTGTAACATGCTCTACATGGGGCTGCCCTTGAAGAGCATCCGGAGGCTCCAGTTGGTGCAAAATACAATGGCCCACATGGTTTTGTGCAGGCCCCGGGTGCACATGTATCACCTCTCCTACGGGAGCTACATTGGCTGCCTATTTGTTTCCGGGTACAATTCAGATGTGCTGGTTGTCACCTTTAAAGCCCTTCATGGCTTGGGATCAGGTTATCTGAGGGACCATTTCTTGCAAGTCACATCTACCCAACCCATCAGAATGGGGAGGCAGGGAATGTTGCAGGTCCCATCCCCAAGAGAGATACACCTGGGACTCAGAAGAAGGGCATTCTCCATGGTGGCTCCCTCTCTCTGGAACATCATTCCTCCAGAGATTAAAATGGCCCGCACTCTGATTCTGTTCCAGAAGGCATTGAAGACCTGGTTCTGGATGGAGCCCATCAAATGGCTTGTGTGATCTGCTGTCGCTGTCGGGGGAGAAGGGGGGGGGTGATTTTACCATATTAATTTATTTGATTTTACAAACTTTATTGTTTTAAATTGTGGTTTTATATGTTGTAAGCTGCCTTATGTCACCATGGCGTATAGGCAGCAAGACAAATCTAATAAATAAATAAAAATAAAATAAATGCAGTGGTGGGATTCAAATAATTTAACAACAGGTTTCCCCAGGGTCTGGTTGGCTGTGGTGGGAGACATGGCCCATCCCATCTTCCAGTTCTGCTGCACATGCAGGACGATCCTCCCGCAATGGCCAACCTAACCCTGGGTGAACCCGTTGTTAAATTTAACAACTGGTTCATTTGAACCAGCGTGAACAAGCTGAATCCCACCACTGAATATAGGTAACAATACAAGAATTTGTGAGGGAGATACCCAGTTTCTAAATATGATAAATAAAATACAAACAGAGTAGTTAAAATATTGCTTGCACACACTTCATTGAGACATTATATACAGCACATCAGACAAATGTAAGAAATTGTTGTGATCTGGCAGTGGCCTGCAAAGCTAGCAGCAGAGTTGGACAGTGGGGAGGAACATGGGCCAGTTCTGGAGTCTGGGGAGGGTTCAGACGAGGGTTCTGCATCTGACACAGAGATGGGGCCAGGGCCATCTGGGAGTTATGTGCTGACTCCAGAGCCTCCAGAATCTGACATCAGTGAGGCAGAGGAACAAGGGGAGCATGTTCCCAAGTGTGCACTTGTGCAGAGCTTCTAGAAGGCAAGAACAGTTAAAACAAAAGGGGCAACTCAGAAGTAAGGCTTGGAGATGATTGACCCCTCCCATAAGCCATAAGGGAGGAGCAAAGGGATATGAGCCTTTGTAGGAAGCAAGTTTGTTCATTCTGGTCCATTTAAAATCTGAAGCTCCTTGTTGACTTGTGCTCCGTTTGGCCTTGTACAGTTGCTAATTGGCAATTTAGTCATTGGCAGCATTTCAAGGGAGATAAAGGTGGGTGCTTATCAACCTTGTCCTGAAAGACTGTGGCAGACTTCTGTTGGATATGTGGCAGACTTCTGTTGGATAACTGTTTAGAACTCATTACAGGCTGTGAATGCATACAATTCACAGCCGTTGAAATAAAAAAGTTTTTGGGGAACAGCATGTGATTGTTACTGTCTCAGAAACCTTGGTCAGAACAAAAATTACTGAAACCATTCTTTCATGTTAATAGATGTATCTTCACCTGTGTTTGATGAACACTCACAAACATGTACACACCTCTTTCATTCAAATGATTTCATTGTTAGCACATATACAGCGAAGTATCATAGCTAGAAAGGCTCCCCTCTCATAATTCCTTTGATCCTTCTTTCTTTTGGCCCTGAAGAATTTCAGCTTGTGGAATCAATGGATTCCCCTTTAAAGGATCATACTTAAGATTTTGGCTGGATGGACGTGGAGTAGAAAACAAAATACAGGTAGTCCTTGGCTTGCAACAGTTCATTTAGCGACTGTTCAAAGTTACAATGGCACTGAAAAATGTGATTCATGACCGTTTTTCATTGTTACAAACTTTGTGGCATCCCTATGATCATGTGATCAAAATTCAGACACTTGACAACTGACTTTCTGACAGTGAGAACACTCAACCAATGGAAGAGCTTGCCCTCGGAAGTTGTGGGAGTGCCATCACTTGAGACCTTCAAGAAGAGATTGGACTGCCATTTGTCAGAAATGGTGTAGGGTCTCCCGCTTGGGCGGGGGGTTGTACTAGATGACCTACAAGGTCCCTTCCAACTCTGATTATCTGTTATCTGTTATCTGACTCACATTTATGATGGTTGCTGTGTCCCGGGGTCACCTTTTTGTGACCTTCTGACAAGCAAAGTCATCGAGGAAGCCTGATTCATTTAACAACCAGGTTACTAACTGATCAACTGCAGTGATTCACTTTGACAACTGTGGCAAGAAAAGTTGGGAAATGGCCCAAAATTCATTTAAGAAATGTCTCACTGAACAACAGAAATTTTGGGCTCAGTTGTGGCCATAAATTGAGGACTAACTGTAGTCAAAGTGACTAAGCAAGCACCAAAGATTTTCATTTGCATGTAGCTTGGATTTAACGACTCAAGATTCTTCCATGAGTGGAGGAGTCCGTGATGGAGCTATGCAAATGTATTGCGCAGCAGCAAACAAACAAATAAATGATACTCTTCAAGGCCTCCATTTGAAAATTATGGATGGTACAGTGCTGCAAATTAAAATTAAAATAAATAAAAGTAAAACCTACCTAGAAATTACTCCTATTAATTATCTATAAAATTGCAGCTCAAACAACACAGGCAGCTGCTCAATCTGATCTGATAATTGTTACATCCCTCACAATTTCACACCTCTGTGGACTGCACACAGGATCATTTGTTTGGATTTTGTTTATTATATTATATACCTCACTCGCCCTTCAAGTAGCTGCTGGCCACATGCATTCAGGTAGGCTCCAGCTGTTCATGCTCATGAAACATAATCACTTTTGTGGTACCTGAGGAAGATGGGCACAGATTGATGTTTCAGGAAGACACTGAGCATTTAGAGTTGCCTTTCCTCCCCTTGTTATCCTTCAATTACTTGGCCTTTATCCACCCCCACCCCCCTAATTCCCAGCAACTCTAAGCTCCTAGGTTAGGTTTGCCTGATTGTACATACAAATAGTGTTATGGTCTAGTAATCATCCACAATTTTGCAGCAGGGAACAGTCCTCATTTAATTTTCCAAGGGAAAATTCCAAGGGGGAAAGAAAGCAGAAATGTCTCTCAAAATGCTTGAGGACGTAGAGTTGTTGTCATGAACAAAACAAATGATTGGCATTTTTAAAAAATTATCAGTTTGGTGGAGTGATTATGGCAGCAGCTAGAAATTAGGAGGCCATGAGTTCTAGTCTCATTTTAGGCATGAAGCCAGCTGGGTGGCTTTGGAAGAATGGCAAAACACTTCTAAAAATGCTTCCAATAAGACTGCAGGGACTAGTCCAGACAGCACTCATTGAAAGACACTGAACAAATAAAAGATACAATATTTAGCTCCAAAAATCCAGGAGATCATTACAGGGGAACAAAATTAGTTCCCTTAATCTCTTTTCCACCTTCCTTTGGTTGTCCAGATTATTATAATCGAGTTATGATTGTTGTTGTTCAGTATCTTCCAAATCTTTGGGACTGGATGGACACATTCTGCCAGAACTTTCCTTAACTCTTTCTAAGAGCTCTCATAACTCACACATATGTCTTTCAGAGTCACTTGATGCTAAGATGGATGACCTACAAATTTGATAAATAAACAAACTTTTTTTTGCCTGCTTTCAGATTTTCCAGGGTTGCTCTTCTCTTTGCATTGGGTGCTCCAAATAGTTAAGCTTTAGTTTCATTGTTAGTGCTTACGGTTTTGCTCTCATTTCCACCTTCTACACAAATAATAAATGCATTATACTTTGAATGGATTCACAATCACTTGCTATATCCTGAAGATAAGCCACTCAAATGAATACAATTTGTGCTTGTAGTTAAGGTCCCTTTTAGAAGCAATCAAAGTTTGAATTTTTGAAATATAATTGAATTTGCATTTGCATACTTATTTATCAGTGAATGATTGAAAAATAATGACTTCTGCTTTTGCAATCCATTTAAAGTCAGATATCATTAGCTCTGCTATTGAAAAGCACCATGGGAGAAGTTCCTTCTTAAAGTCTTCCCTTGGCTTTTAGTGGAAAATGGAAAGTTGGGAAAGATGAGGGGATACATGCGCACACACACACACCCCAAGTCACACACATATTTTGTCTACCTCATAACTTCATGGAAGCATCCTATGCTTTTTTCCCCCTTCTCTTTAATTTGATCATAACAGAGCAACAGAGTTGGAAGCAGTGGTGCGATTCAACCGGTGTAACAACTGGTTCAGTGAACGCGCACACCAAACACGCCCAACATTTAGAAAAGACCATTTTTAGTTATAATACTTACCTTCTGTTGCAGCCGCTGTGAATAAAACAGCTGATGTGCTACAAACCGTTCTGCTGCACGAATCAGCTGTGCACAAAAACAAGGAAGTAAAGCACAGGAAAAGGGCAAGGGTGGGGGGTGGGGCCAAATACTCACCAGAACTACCGGTTCGCCCAAACCTGTCCGAATCAGTAGAATCCTACCCCTGGTTGGAAGGGACTTTGGAAGTCTTCTAATCCAACCCGCTGCCTAGGCAGAAAACCCTACACCACTTCAGCCAAATGGTTATCCAAACTCTTCTTAAAAAACTTCCAGTGTTGGAACATCCACAATTCACAAGTTGTTCAACTGATTAATCCACTGATTAATTGTTCCCATTGTCAGGAAATTCCTCCTCAGTTCTATGTTGCTTCTCTCCTTGATTAGTTTCCATCCATTGCTTCTTGTCCTGCCTTTGGATGCTTTGGAAAATAGTCTAATTCTTGCAGACTACATGGAATAGTCCCTACAGTTTTCCTGGCAAAGTTTTTTTTTCCCCCCAGAAGTTGTTTGCCATTTCTTCTTTCCAAGAGTGGGGGGAAAAAAGCCTGAACCAAGCTCACACAGTTGGTTTTGTGCATAAGACATTATTAGAACACACAATCTCTCAGTTTCTGGCTTGATGTCTTCACTGCTACTCTCATCGTATGCTTGACCTGTGATACTTTTTGTACAATTCCCTTCCTCCAGGATAGTGTTTCAAAAGCAAATGGTATTTCATATAACTGAATAAGAGCGGGGGGGGGGGGGGGGGAATCCAAGAAAATTTGGTTGGCATTGAAGTCTTTAAAATATTTTGAGTTGGCAACAGTGGCATGACATTGGACATTAGAATATGTTGAACCTAAATCAGATTTATTCAACTGCCAGCCACAAAAGTCTGAATATCTCTGGGCCAACATAGTGGATTCCAGCAAAAAAAAAAAAAAGCAGAGGTTCTTGTGTAGTTGCAACTTAACATTTCTAGGAAGATTCTGCATAGGTTGTAAGTTTACTTATCTTTCAACTGTTTGATGTGCAATATTAGGTCAGGATGGCAAAGGAATGTTGCAAAAAGATGGATATGATAGTTAACCGTTCCTGATTAGATCTAATAATATCAGAGTAACTCCAAAAAATATACTTAGAGAATTCCCAGGGAATTCAAAACTGAGAGGGAAAAAAATCTGAATCCCCCCACACACACAGACACTTTCAAATTCTATTAGAATGTGTTTCAGTCTTCAACCATCTCAATAGACTGGAATGTTATCTCAGGTTACCACACCCAGGTGCATTGGTGAGGAATTTAATCTGTTGTAATATTCAGATGAAAGCCTGAATATCTTTGAGTTATCTTGAGGATATAATCAATTAACAGGCTTAGCATTTTAAAATGTTAAGAACATATTCCCAGTGAGTAGATATGTGTTTAGTAAAAGGTATCAGAAGCTTAAGAGAGAGGGCATGGTTCAAAGATAAGAATTGCCCATTTTTGTGCAAAGAAAGAAAACCTTCACTTATGTTTTTTTTTTTTTCAGTGTTCTCCTGCCTTTATTCTCATTTTTACTTATTATAAATAAGTAAAAATGAGAATAACGTGTGGAGAACACTGAAACACTGAACACTGGAACATAGATTTATGTTCCACCCTTTCTGCAGGAATGGAAGTGGCAACTTTTATCTATTCATTTGATGTACATCCATTTTTCATACATATTTGCCGCATTAATAGCAAGAAAAGTTATAATAATAATAATCATCATCATAATTATAAATATTAACTAATACCCTGATGGAATTTGATCTTTATATTGTTATATTTTAAAATACTTTAACTCCACCTTCTGTTTTAGGGGAGAAGGCTTAAAAATTATACATAGAAGACCAAATAGCAAAATCCAAATAAAACTCATATTTGAAAAACCCAAGAAAATAGTTCATAGTAGGTTTATCAGATATACAGCCGACTGATTTTTTCCTTGTGTGGTTTATGTTAAAAAAAATCCAAATTGCTGGGGATTTTTAAAATGTTGATTCTTTTTTGAATAGCTGAAAACACTTAAAATGGACAGTTGCCCAAAAAGCTTTTCAAGAGGAGGACATTAACATTGACTGAATGTTCTTATACAGTATTCTTTAAGACATCTTTTAGAAAGATATTACCTATGCAGGAATTTTTTTTTTTAATCACATTTTTAAATGGGATGTGGAGAGGTGGTGGAAAGTTGGATCTCATAATTCCTTTAATGATTTTAAATGTGGTTTGACACACGATACACTTAAGAGAATATAAATCACTGGGGTTAAGAGAAATTACACATACTGCACTGATGATACACCATAGCAAATATTATTTCTCTCAGGCCTGGAAACCAAGAAACTGCTGTATGGATGACTAGACTCCCATCCTTGGGATCTGCTAGTTTTAATTATGGACTTGAAAAATATTTTCCTTTCAAGAGCTGAAAGACAGAAAAAAATTGTTCAAAAGTGCACCATGCTGGAATTGGGTTTGGTATCTTTTCCTTAATGACCTCTCCACACATGGATATTTAGCAGTTGAAGACTTTCCTACCATGTAAAGAAGCTTTTCCTAATTAATTTTCAGTCTCACACTGCTATTAAAGGCAGAAAAGTCTGGCCAGCTGGGAAGAAAAAAGTGGTCACAGTTATAAGGCTCAACATATGTTGTTTAATGTGTGGTGTTCAAAAGGAGGAACAATTTTCTGAAGACATAGGCTAGAGTGGTACATCACAACTAAGTCATAATATTGTTTGGCTTGGTTTTAGTGTGATTGTGACCCTAGCCATTCTGGCCCTTAACATATCACATAACATATCACCTATATTACCTATGTAATATTAAATACACCATCGCTTTTCATGCATGAATCCAATAAATTAAGCCTGCAAGCTATGGAAATTATTTACATAAGATAATCTACTTAATTTACTAGGGATAATTTTGAAGAAGCTCTTTGATAAACATTGCTTGCCTGGCTCCTGTTTTTGCTTCTGCTTTGGAAGCTTGCTGTAATGTTTAGAAATCATAGAAACATAACTATAATGGACAATCATTCTTGCTTAATTTTCCAGTCTGTATTTTCTGTACAGTTTTAAATTTCCTACTAGTCTTTAACATGTTTGACCAAAGCAAGAGACAAAAACTGCCTGTCAGCTGCTAAATAGCCACTCAACTTTCTAGCTCAACTTGCTTGTTGACCTTATTTTTAATGCCTTGTTTCTTCCCCCAGAAATCAAGGATTTCCCCACTGCATTTCAGCATTTTAAAAAACTCCCACAAAATCACTGAGGAAAAGGAAGGCATCTACTAACCTCAATCTCCATGGACATCAGAAGGTTTTTAGGACTGAGGACTTCACTTCCTTCTTTTTTAAAATAAAGATTTATACTAATAGAAGAGAAGGAATCCTTGGTGCTCTCTGAGCTTGGTTGCTTTCTTGCAAATGTTTATTATCCAAACTAGGTAACATTATCAAGGCTAAAAGAGAGTACTGATTATGTTACCTAATTGTCTGAATGAAATGTCTGCAGGAAAACAACTAAGCTCAGAAAGTACCAAGGACCTCAAAGATTTATACTCTAAAAGCTGGAAGGTGTTGATGATACAACCACCTCACCAAAATGGTCAGGTCTCAGGCCTTGAGGAGTTTCAAGGACAAGATGTACAACCATAATCTTGCTGAAATTTAATCTCCACATTTACCCCGTGTTGTTAGGGTTGTGGTTATTGTTTTAAAAAATAGAATAACTCCATGTTATCAGCCTTGTTTAGGTGACTGAGATAGCTAAAGAAGAGATGAAGTGAATAAGCAATGGTAATTGTAAGAGTGCAGGTGTTGGGGGGTGAATGGGGGGAAAGAGGGGGAGAGAAAGACAGACAGACAGATAGACAGTCTGTGTGGTTGTTTCCCACTCTTGATCTAAAGTGGTGCCAGAGCCAGGCAGGAGATTCAGACCATTTACATTGTTAAATCACAATTTATTGTTTTGCTTTATGCTGAAGTTCTTTGATGATTTTAAAAGAAAAGCATTCCGTAGGTTTTTGTAAAGCTGACCATTTTTTCAACCACAATTCATCCTTTTGCATTTGTATGCCACTTGATTTCTCAGAATTCAAAATGCATACAGAAGAATAATTCAGGAATAAAAGTGACTCAGAAATCCAAGAGAATTTGAACCTGTCCAAGCTGAGTCCAATGGCTTAACTAATAGCTCTGCTGGTCTAGAGGGACTTCCATCTCATTTGATCTAACAGTAAATAGAAAAAAGTTAGTTTTAGTTCATCAGGTTGTTTTTACAGACACTGGAACAAGTCCCAGAAAAGACAGTAGCAGCCCTAAGGAATTGTACAATCTAGTGCTACTTGCATTATCCTAAATTAATCCTTGATAATTCATAATAGAATTATAATGAAACATTTGAGCCCTATTCATCTCTGCTCCAAAACAGAAAACACCCTTCTCATTATTTAACATTCTAGCACAACATACAAAGGATTCCAGCCAAAATTAATTTTATTTTTTTAAGATGTTTTATTTTTATCCCTCTTTCCTATGGACAAGACAGGGTTTATCATTTCATCCAATTGGTAGTTTGATTAGTTTTTATGCCATTATTTTATACAGTGAAAAGGCAAACACACACCTGTGTTTCTTTAAAATGTTGATTTTTTTTTTCAAGAGAAGTGACAAGGAACCAGGAAAATTGCAGCATAATGAAATGAGCTGTAAACAGAGAAGAAAACTCCCAAGTCCCAAAATGGATCAGATCATAGGATTTATGCAAAACACAAATGAAAGCATTTGAGCAGAGAAGGTTTGTAAAACAAACCACAATAAAGGAGCCACAACACTCATATTGGATCAGTATCTTTCTATAATTGGCTGTTGCAAATTATACAAATAAACTATGTCTAAAAAAGTTGGGATTAAGCCAGAGTGGAGTCTCCCAATTTACCATCTAATCTACCAAATACCATTAAAAGAAACCCTTAGTAATGACTTCAAAAGGTAGTTCATGGTTTGACTTGGCCAGGTGAAAGACTCTGCTTTGTAATTCAAGAGACATTTTGTTAGAAATAAATGCTCTAAAATTCTTTGCTGGTGTTGCAAATCAGGTAAAGAGAAAGAGCCTTTTTTTAATGTGTTTTTTTCTTGCATTTACCATCAATGCAGATGTTGGTCTAGAAGTGAGCAGGCAAGAGAGAAGGATTTGGGATGGGAGTGTGTGTGGATTTTTTATTTTTTTACTCCTTTGTTCAATTTGGCTGGCATCTTTGGGAGCCAATGGACTGTTACCTTGTTAAACCAGTCCAGCAGAAAACTGTCTCCAGTCAAACAAAAGTGATTTCAGCAAAAGTGTCAGCTCATCCCCTCCCCTCCACTCACTTCAAAGCCTCCATGGGGCTTATGCAAATGCAACCATTATTAAACAAGAGCAATCTACATTATTAAGCCAAGCAGTTGAAGCACTACGTGTCCTCATGTTTTTCTTTGTATTTGTTTGAGGATTTTTTTAAAAAAGTTACCTGCAAGTTAATTATCTGGCTGTCAGAGAATGCAAAAGCCTTAACCCATAGATTCTGGAAAAACATAGGATTATGTCTCAGCAGCTACAATTTTTGGAACATAAACCATCTAAAAATCTTGCACTTTTGGGGGTGACTACTCTGCACTTCTGTCACTTTCGGTATCACCTAACCTGATCAGTATTTCTTCCTAAAAGTTGGTGAGGAGAATTTATCCTCATCTTGCTTGCGACTGAAAGAATAAAGGTGAAGCTTATTTTCTGGACTATTTTTTGCATTTTATCCCATTTATTAAAGAGAGAGAGAGAGAAAGAAAAAATTACCCCCAAGCTTGTAAATTGAAAGATAAGCAGCAGAAAGTGAGTTTTCCAAGTTCAGAAAGGTGAGTCAGAAATTTCTAATTTCTGAGTTTAATATGTTTCATGCATAGAGGAAAAAAACACATTTTACTAGATTCAGTTAGTATATGTTAGATCTATAGACTGCTTTTCCTTTGGAGGCATTTTTACAACATTCTGATGGGACAGGTGGTTACTAAAAGAGAGGCACTAGCTTAAGGTCACTTTGTAAATTTCCATGTTTGAGGATAGCCCTGAATCTTGGTTTTCTGGAACCTAGTCTAACACCTTAACATCATACCATGTTCTATTACATATCTTTAGTCTCAGGTTTTGTAGCACACTGGCGTACTCTTTCAGAGCAAGAGTAGATTTTCTTCTTTGTGTAATATGGGAACTGTATTTTATATAGCTACTCAGCATAAAGGATATTGAAGCAAGATATATCTTTCTTTTCCATTATTTCAACCTACTCGCCCCTTATTATTTTTGTAACAACCTTGTGATTGGATTAAGTTAATGTATCAAGACCAACTTCAAATTAATTCAAAAAGTATGATATGAATTATGAGAATTTGACCACATATCTTTTAAGGTCCACCAGAACCAGCACAAACACAAGATATAACACTGATAGAAATCACTTCATTTTCTTTAGTTGTAAACTCAAGTCAGCATGTTTACCACTTCTTGAAAAAAATTCAGCTGTGTTCCCAGAAATCAGTATATAACTTTGATCTGGATAGCACAACTTTACTGGACAAGTAAATTCTCTTGTCAAACTATCAATCTCAAGATTTCTCTGTGAATGGTGTGAGAAATGCCAGGATGGGATTTTGGATAGAAAACTCATGACTGTGCCAACTCTACAACTATGCTTTTTAGTCATATCCCTTAATTGTCAGTGGTAGAACAACACTAATTAGCTCCAGCTTTCTAATTTATACTAGCGCAAAATTAAATTCATGGCATATGTTTACCTAACCTGCCAGAAAAAAATCCTTTGTTGTTTTTCTCATGAGCCTAAAATATGTGTCAGAGCTTCTTTTCCAGATGGAAGCTTTGTTGAACTTTACCTTGCCATGGGGTGGGTTATGGTTAAACTGTGGTGGCAAAAAATTAACCACTTCACACTTAGAAAATCAAGCTGGTATTATTTTTATATGCCCCCTAGTTAATCAGAAGTACTTAAAACAAGGCATTAGGTACTGGTGTTTATTTTTTGGGGAGTATGTCCCATTTTTGAATTATTATTATTCTCTTTCTTCCCAGAGAGAACAAAGCCTGATTTCAAATTATTTGAATCTACCAATTCAGGCTCAAGTACTTAAATGTCAGATTTCAAAGCTACATTGTTCTACCAGATGTTTTATAAAATTATTTAGGGTTAGGGAATTGAATTTAGGCAGAAAGGGAAGATATTAATTGAAACAGTAATATATGTAAAATTATTCCGTTTTTATTTTATTTTTTAAAATAATTTTTGGAACATAAACTTAGAGTTCTCATGTACACTATCCTTACTCAGCTTTAGTGATCAGACATGAATTGAAATATTTAAATGCAGTTCTAGTAATCCGGAACTACTACAAGTAATCCAGAACTACAATCAATTAGGAACGTTTTAAATCCATTATGCATGTATATATACATGAAATCTTGAATGAAAAGAGTTCATTTATTTTCCATCATTCAGTCCTGGGCTATATCACCCATGTACATTTCATTGATTATTTCACTCATCTACCTTGCAATCTAAGGATCCATCACTAAATATTCAATGTTCATACAATTTCTCTCCCACTTCCAATGAGAATGAAGGAGCCACTACTTTTATGGTTAATTTTAATAATGTAGAACAATGTGCAATATGAATCTGAGTACAAGACAAGAAAAACAAGAGGAACAACAGAAATCTAGGCTTACACTTTTCAGAAATGTGGAGAGTAAGAGAAAATGTTAAACCAACAGCAAACAATTGTGTTACGTTATGGAAAGGGCATCTTAGATTTCTAAAGGAAAACAATAAAGTCTAAATAGTTATACTATACATATCTGGTGAGGAGCCTGAGATCTGGTGATTGGGAAGAAAGAAATCTCTCTCATGGAGGATGTCAAAATTAGAGCTCCCAATTTCAGAATGGTCATTAGATGGGAGCACAGAAGAAGACTTTTTTTTTATATCTCTCTGCTGTTGTCTTGTGGTGTGTGGGTTTTTGTAGCTGGAAACTGGTAGCCCTTCAAATATGCCAACAGCTGATATTAATAGGGTTGGTTCTTTTGTATGTGGCAAGCTTATCACTCCCTGGCTAGAAAGATTATATTATACATTAATAACCTCCTAAAATTCATGGTGGAACTGACTCAGCTTTGAGAAAAAGATGAATGTGCTAACTGAAACTCTACTGATTGCATCAGTTTGCATCAGAGATATCAACTTATCTGTAACTTGATAGGACTTCTCATTTTGAGGAATGTAGTGTTTTACATGAGTAGTTTGCTCTGACCTCAAGAAACAAGCTCTCTATTTCAGTGGTTGGTTGTACACATTCTTCTACTGTATATCCCAGCTGGATAAAGTGCTTCTGATCATCTGACAAACTTGATAATATCTATCTCTACCTCTCACCTTATAATTTCATAATCACAATGAATATACCAACATGTATCAGGCCAACTTGTTGTATATTTGGTGAAGTGAACTGCAGTTCAAGAAAAATACAGCTGTTGTCCACTTTAAAGGTGGTGTAATTCTTTCTGCCCAAATAAGAATATTGGTCTTTAAATTGATTTTATAAGACTGTACTTTTATAGGGGGAAATGCATAGTTTTAAAAATAGTGTTTTGGTTTTTTGTTTTTTTTTTGCAACAAGCTAGCAAGGCAACACTGCTCATGACTGCATCTCATTTGGCAATTCATTTTCAGACCATTGTGAAATATTCTGTTTTTCTTGAAAAAAGAAAAAGCAGAGAAGGCAGTTGACATCTTTGAACCAGTTACCTGTTTCGGTTACCTGAAACAGAATCCAGGTAAACTGCAAGGGACAGAACACACTGGTACCTGCTTTGAGAGGTAGAGCAAGGCAGTTATTCCAAGGTACTTTAACACTATTAAAACCTGAAGTCAAAATCAAACTCTCTGGTTCCTGCTTTATTTTAGTTGGAGAAGGACAATAGTAGGAGTCTGATCTAATACCGTGTTGCCTAATTTACTGCATTTTTTGCACTATAACATGCTCCAAACAATAAGATGCACCTAGCTTTTGTAGAGGAAAACAAGAAATAAAAATCTGCCTTTGCCTCCCCGCAATTTGCTTCCTTGCAGCAAACAGCCTGGCTAGCTGCAGCACAGCCTGATTTAGCATGAGCAGCTGATTGGCAGTTGGATCGGCCTCCTGGAATACCACCTATCAGCTGTTCCAGACTGTGGGGATCGCCGCTACCTATCTCCACTACCTCCACTATCTCCACTACCTCTGCTGTCTCCACGTACCCCATTTTCGGCTTCCCCACACTCCATTTTCAGCCTATTCCAGGCCCTTGCAGTGACAGTGATAGGCATGCACAGAGGCTGTGTGAAATAGGGTGCTCAGAGGTGGCGATAGGCAATCAGCAGCACTGATCCCTGCAACCTGGAATGGCTGATTGGTGGTATTCCAGGAGGCTGATTCAACCACCGATCAGCTGCTCATGCTAAATCAGGCTGTGCTCAAGCTGACCAGCTTGTTTGTTCTTTGCTGCAAAGAGGCAAATTCTGGGAGGCAGAGGTCAAAAGGTAGGGGCTGGCTTGACTTCAGCAACAACTTCCAAAGGCAAGCTGTTCCACTGGCTAATTGTTAGAGATTAGAACTTCTTCCACTGTTAGAAGTTTCTGTCAGGATTCCAGCAGTTACCCCAATTAAATCATGAGTCTCAAGCCAAACTTTCAAAACTTCAAAAGGATTTATTGGAAGTTAACATGTCTGGCACTGACTGGATGTAGCCAACTCTGAGGCACATCATTCATTGTCACCCTTGACCCTGATTTCCCCCCACCCCCTGAGTGTATCATAATTCATATTCTTCAATGAGATGCATCCACAGTCAAGAGTCATCAATCATGTTCTCCAGTTAGATTTTTGCATGGCAGAAACTTCAGTCACCTAGTTACTATCTCTGAAAAACTATATATGGAATGCACTTTAGATTTCCTAGCTGCTGCACTGTTCTTTCAAACCCTTTTCCCTCTCCCTTTCTGTTGGCAACTCTAAAATGACCATAGAAATATTTTATGAGTTGACAGTTTATCCTTAATTCCAGGTTGCTTCTCTCCTTAATTAGTTTCCATCCATTGTTTCTTATTCTGCCTTCTGGTAGTATGGAAAATAAATTGACCCCTTCTTCTTTGTGGCAGCCCTTCAAATACTGGAGTACTGTTATCATGGCACCCCTAGTCCTTCTTTTCTGTAGACTGACCATACCCAATTCCTGCAATCGTTTTCATCTGTTTTTGTCTCCATGCCGTTAATCATTTTGCTCTTTTTTGCACTTTTTCCAAAGTCTCAACATCTTTTTTATAATGAACAAGGCTTACCTAGAATAGGATCAAAACTGCTCTTTCAGAGAACTATTTTACTGCCTTCATTATGGAATATCCAGTTCTATATAAAACATGCACACACATGCCTGGTTCATTCAACATTTTAACCATAATGTGATTAGTCTGATTTTGGCTGATGATATTATGTAAATTCAGCAACTTTGGTTGGTGAACCCTAGTTTATAGTTTGTGCAGTATTGTTCAGTCATTTATGATTTATTTAATAAATTGTGGTTCAGGCAACTTCTGGGAACTCATTAACAGTCTAAACAATGTAATTATTCAGGGAGGTTGCTAGACTACTTTCTGTTTTCAGAGGTCCCTCTTCTTGAAGTGTCTCCAAGAGCTGAAGGAAGTGGGAGATTGTCAATGCTTGGATTTAGCAATACAGATAATATATGCCCACAAGAAGTCATTTGGATGAACTCAACGGCAGATTTACCAAGCCACTTCTAGATGAGGTATTTCATTGACTGCAGTTGTCAGCCAAACTCTTTATCACAAAGACTCCCAAAATCCTTTTTAGGAATGTTGCCATCTCTGGCCTTGAATTACTTTCCATAATTCAGGAAGAGATTGTATCACTTGATTCATGTTCTCCTGAAAGGACACCAGATAAGACTTTCAAGGATGAACAGTGTGATATTCTTCCTTAGTCACAAAAAATGCTAGCTGAAGAATTTTATTATTTCAACATTTCAGCCTTTTACAATCTGCAAATAGGGTCCTTGAAATTACTTTTCATAGCCAAAATAAAACTCCTAAAATCAATAGAGGAATGAATTGGAAACAATAGAAGACAGGAATCCAGAAAAGACTTATCCAAAAGACAGACCCACGATAGTGGTTATTTATTATGTCCATTTATTATATATTCCTCCTGTCCATATTACAAATAGCTTCCAATTTCTATGACAAAGGGATATGGGAGATCTTATAGACAACGTAAGAGATCCTGGGTGGATTTCAAGTTGGAGGGGCGTTATTCACTTCAGGGACTGGCTTCTCTAGTTATTGTGGTTGTACAGGATGGGGTACGTGGCAATGAAGGCCTAACAATTCCTTAGATTTTCCATAATGTCCCAGAACAGCACTTAGAGGGATTATGGGAAATTAAATGGGTAACTAGAATTAGCTTCCTGCCATTGTTTGAAGTATACTGATACATAGCAGTATGGTAGCACTAGTAATATTACTACTATAATAGTGATAATAGTAATATAAACAATAATAGCAATAGCAATAGCACTGAGACTTATATACAGCTTCACAGTGCTTTACAGCCCTCTCTAAGTGATTTACAGAATTAGCATATTGCTCCCAACAATTTGGGTCCTCATTTTACCCACCTTGGAAGGATGGAAAGCTGAGTCTGGTGAAATCTGAATTGCATGCACTGCAGGCAGCTGGCAGTCTGCAGAAGTAACCCAAAGTATTGCACTCTAACCACCGGACCACCACAGCTTAGTAGTAGTAGTAGTAATGGATACAAAGCCAGAATTGAAAAGACAGCAAAGGATAGCAAGTGCTGTCTCTGTAAAGAAGTTGAAGAAACAGTGGATCAGTGACCTGGTTAGTCACTGATAACTACAAGCAACAGCATGACAAAGTAGCAACAATTGTACATTGGAAGCAATACTATTTGCTTGCAGGCAAAAACTGGTGGGACCATAAAATGGAGAAAATAATAGAAAATGGAGAAACTAAAGTGCTCTGGAACTTTAGAATTCAGATAGAACAGATAGGCACCTGCACATAACACTCCAAACTTAATAATTGTTGTAACAACTTAATTGTTGATAGGAAAGACAACAAAATCTGAATCGTGGACAAGGCAGTACCTGAAAACAGCAGAATAGGGGGAAAAACTAGAAAAGACAAAAAAGTACAAAGACATGCAAACAGAAATAGAATGACTGTATCAAAAGCAACCAAAGGTAGTAACAGTAGTAATTGGCCCCTTGGCTACAATCCTAAAATAATTGGAGCACCAGAATAACAGGGTTGGAAGGGACCTTGGAGGTCTTCTAGTCCAACCCCCTGCTCAGGCAGGAAACCCTATACCATTTCAGACAAATCGCTATCCAATATATTTTTTAAAACTTCCAGTGTTGGAGCATTCACAACTTCTGGAGGCAAGTTGTTCCACTAATTAATTGTTCTCAAATTCTTCCTTAGTTTTAAGTTGGTTCTCTTTTTGATTAGGTTTCCATGACTTGCTTCTTGTCTTGCTTTCAGGTATTTTGGAAAATAGGTTGAATGCCTGTTCTTTGTGGCAGCCTCTTAGATATTGGAACACTGCTATCATGTCACCTCGAACTAAACATACACAATTCCAGCAACCATTCTTTATATGTTTTAGCCTCCAGTCTCTTAATCATTTTTGTTGCTCTTCTCTGCACTTTTTCTAGAGCCTCAATAATATCTTTTTTACATTGTGGTGACCAAAACTGGATGCAGTATTCCAAGTGTGGTCTTACCAAGGCATTATAAAGTGATATTAACATGTCACTTGATCTTGATTCTATCCCTCTGTTAATGTAGTCTAGAACTGTATTGGCTTTGGGGGGCAGTTGCAGCACACTGCTGGTTCACATTTACAGTACGTGGTTGTCCACTAGTACTCCAAAATCTCACAGTTACTACTATTGAGCCAGATACCACATATACTATGCCTGTGCATTTGGTTTTTCTTGCCTAAATGTACAGAACTTCCACCACTGAACACCATTGGAACTGACAAATTCACCATCAGTTGCAAAAGGCAGCTTTATTCAGAACTCCTGTGATGATACCTGTAACACCATCAAACATCTACATCTGCCTATCCCAGGTCCTTGGGAAAGACTCGATAGGTGGACAAAAATGCCAAATCCAGTCTGAACATCTGGCTGACTGTGCTGTGAGGAACCATTATCGCAATGCCTTGTAGCTAAAGGCCAGAGTCAGCATAAGGGTTGGTGGTATGCAAAATAAATACAATTATTCCTCAATCCATTCTGAAATAAGTCAAAAAGTCTAAGCCTCTCCCAGAGCCACTTAGGTGAGGCAGGTGGTGTGGAAAGATAGGCAGTAAGAAAGTTAATAAACAAAACTACCAACCCCCAAAAAGTCTGTGTATAAAAATATAAAAAGTCAGCATTACATAGAATGAAAGTATTTTACTTACTGTAAAACAAAGATGAGAACTCTTTTATGAAGAACTGTTATGAGACTCTCACCCATGCAGGTGATTAAAACTATTACGTCTGGGTTTGGCTGAAAGAAAAGAATACACTGAGCTGTAATTCCCTGCAGGCTTTCAAAGCAGCCGAAACTTTATTTAAAATATACAGGGACCACACTGAAGTACCATGACAAGGAGAGAGAAAGCAAGGCCTCTCTAACTAACCAACCTCCTGTAATCATGAAATATGGCTCCAAAATGATTTGAAAGAATTGATTGTGTCATGGGTTTGTTTGCAAACACAATTGTATTACCACCTGTTGGGAAAATGTAAGGAGAAGTAAGTTCAGTGAGATGTTTTCCCTTTTAAAAATATCTGGTATTCGATATTTTGCAATGTTGAGAGTCCACTGCTGAACACCTCTTCATTAGTACCTAGTATGATTAGGTATGTCAGTTAAATTAGATCTACTCTTTTAATTGAGGTAAGCTTCGTCAGCCTTGTAAAAAATCATTTCTGCCCCAATTTCACCTTTGCTTGCCAGAGTCTCTTAGGAAAGATGTGCAGTGTAGAAATTTAGTGAATTAAAATAGATTAATTTGATTCCTTTGCCATCTTCCATAGATCGGATGAGGAGAAAAAAGACAATTTCCAAGACAAATGTTTTCTAAGAAGAGTTAGTTTTCATCTGTCTTTCTACCACATAAGATGAAAATTGTTTTCACTGAGTGGGTCAAACTGAAAATGTAGCTGAGAGGCCTTTGGAACTAAATATTCATTTAGATTTTCTTCCTTCATATTAGTTATTCATATTACAGCCTACATTAAAGTATTTCCTGTCTCTTCCATTTGGTTTTTCCATTGAAATCAATGGTCCAAGAGCAGAAGAAGGCAAATGTTCAGAGATCCTTGGGGCTTATATTTTAAGGAATTAGTTTTTCTGCCTGGGATTAAAAGGATCAATCTGACTTGTTCTAATACAAAATTATGTTTAGTTAACCGTAATCCATCCTTCACCTGTGGGATGCAGGATAACTGTATCACTCATAAGATAGACACATTATGTGGCAAAACCAAGTTGGGATTTAAAATGGTGGACTCTATTTAATATTATCCTCAGTCTGGGGCCTGATTTGGTTTATAAAAGCCAATAGGACCAAGGCAGTTGAAATCCACATAAATACCCCTAGCATGTCATCTTTAGAGGGTCCTTTCTGACTCAGGCAGCGAGTCCAACTGCCATAGTGTCTCCCATAGTGGATTCCTTCTTTCTTTTAAAGGGATGAATGGGTAATGGAGCCATAGAGTTGAGGCATTTGTTTAAGATTCATAGGTCTGAAGGAAACTTCAAGGGTTTTCTCACTCTCTCCTTCTCCTGCCCTAGGGCAGAAGCTACCTCATCTATCTCACCATTGAATTATTTGCCCAGTCATTCTTAATCCAATAAGAAAAAAAAAAAAAAGGAATGTTCACAAGTCTTTTCATAGTCTGATTCACCTTAACTCAAATTAGGACGGGATAGAGATCCCTTCTCATCCACTGGAACCTGGATGAAAGTAGCATGCAGAAAATGAAGAGCAATTTGTGTGAAATGGTTCTAATGATTGAGTCTGTGGATGGCTGTGGGGGCTGTCATGAGAAATGGGAAGTGGAGTGATTTGCATGTGTGAATGGCTGGCATAGACTAAACATCACTGAACTTTTCACGTGGAGTTCAGATAGAATGGAATTCACATACCTGATGGCCTGTATGGTGGCATTCTGTCTGAGTGATGATAGATGAGCCAGCGCTTCTAACCCTAAACTCTTGTCTTTTTTTTTTTTTTTTTTTTTTACATCTGTATAGAATTTTAGCAGGTGATGCTTTCTCTATCAACATACCAGAAAAAAAGATCAGCCTTGGATTCTTGTGTGTTCTGTGGCTGTTAAGGACTCTGTAGTCCAGTTAAGATAAATGGTAAGAGTGGCTAAAAAGTAGATGTAAAGAATAAAAAGAATGGATTATTGTAAATAAAATGAGAGATCTTAAGAGATTTTTAATATAGACATATATATAATACAATATATAAAATATATGTATTTGTTGATGCAAAATTGTCATTATGAATATAAATGTGATTTGTATTTTTGAAAATTGCAATAAAAACAAATTTAAAAGAAAAGAAATGCTCTTAACATTATTACTCTTTCCTCTGAAGCAATCCTTTATTTAAAAATGCATTTCAGGCTAGTAGCATCAAAGAAGCACTTTCTTGGATGAATTAGGAACCTATAAACTGATGCAAAACTAGAGCTACATTTCTCCACAGCCCTGCAATGTACTAACCTTTTTGCAAACTCCTGGTTGTATTCAGACATTGCCTTAAATCAGAATGAAGTTTATTTGGTTTTGGTTTAATGTGATGAATAAGTGAAACCATTATTAATATGTTATTAAGGTGTGATATTTCATATTTATGCATGGATCTAAATTTTGTGGTTTCAAATCAAGACCAGTGATTTATTGTGTGGCTTATTCAACAGTGGTTTGCAAAATTATGGTTTAGCATAGTATGTTAGCTCGCAATAGGAACAAATGGACTCAACCCAAAGTTACGATGTAATCCATGTAGTAAACTCTCACATTCTTTTATTTATTTTTAGAAATGTCCAGTTAATGGGGTAAGAGCATGACTGAATTCAATATCCTCTCCTTCAAATAAAGATTTTGTCCTGCAGAGATCCTCAACTTGGCATTTCCAGATAAACTACACTACATCTTCTGTCACCCTCAGCTATCCCTTGGCTGTGCTGAGTGGATTGTGGTTTACCATTTATGAAATCTAGGAAATCCTAAACTGAGAGTGATGGAAAGAGAAAGAATAAGAGGGAACTTCTAGGTCATATCTGAAAGCAGAACAGATGTGATTAAACCTATTACCATTTCTATTTCTAGCATATAGAAAAACAGCAATAGGGTTTATTTAGAAATATCAATCCTACTTATTTATCAATTTATATGGCCACCCACCTCACTTTTACATGACTACCAGCAGTTTACATTTCCATTATACATTTCCATTATACTTTATTATTTATTGATTAAATGTATATGCCACCATGTCACTCTCAAGAAGCCAACAACACTGGGTGACTTTATTTACTTAATTACTTACTCACTTACTTACTTAATTACTTACTTAATCTGGGGGAATATCCAGGCTATGTAATTAAAAGAAATATCCTAAGACTTTAAAGGTATTTAAAGGAGGAAATCTCAGGGTTGCAAGCTAAATTATGAAGTTTAAAAAATATTCTGGAGGATACAGGCACTTCTCTGTTCTGTTGCCTCTGTGAACTCCCTGGGAGTCACACACAATTGACTTTAGTGGGTCTTCATGCTACAGAAAATGTCAAAGCTCTGGCCCAGTTTTGGCCTTTCAGCTGAAGAGTGCAGAGGGAGAGAAATCTCAGAAACATTGAGCTTATCTCAGCAGGCATCTAAGAAATAGGCAGTTTTATGGTCTTTCCATCTATTGTTCCTTTCAGCTCTAATTGTAAAGGTTTAAAAGAGTTAAATATATCCATTATTTATATATCCAGAAACATTGCAGCTACTGTACTGAGATTTCTGTGTCACACCATTCTGGACTGGCTCCTGCCTCTATCAAGTTAAAGAGGAAAAATAAAATAGTATTTTAGGATAGTACCGCTAGGAATGAGGAATTAAGCTTGACTGTGAATGATGATGAAATCTAAATGCTAATTCAGTACAGACAGAATCAGGCATAATCAATGTTTAATCCTACACGAATGCTGCCCTCAAAGCCTAATAAACAGTCAAAACATTCCTGCAGAGTTTACAGGTGCCATTATTTTTCACTTATCTGTTTTACTTGCAGTGAAATTTTATATGTGGTTACTTGGCAAATCAAGGGCTTAGTTCCAGATAAATGGGTATGGGGTTTCAAATGGTGCTTTTTTAAAAAAAAATTAAATAGAACATATCTGCTCCCCCATTCTTCAAATAAAGTTCAAGGTGCTTTAACAGTAAGAGGAAATCATCACACAGAAAAATACCTCCAAAAACTCAAAAAAACTCCCCCATTTGGAGCTTCGTGGAGAAGAATTGAGGGAGAAAATCTGGTTTGAATTCTCTCTCCTTTCCCCCCCCCCCCCTTTTTTTTTTCTTTTTTTCTTTTTTTCATTTTCCGTTTTGGGCCGTGGACGACTATGAAGAAAGTTGAAATACTGTAAACAGAATGGAATATTTATAATTTGTCTTCGAACAAAAACTCTCTTCCACCTTCCCCCGGTGGTTTTTTTTTTGTTTTGTTTTTTTTAAAATCCTCACGTAAATAAGACACAGTTCTGTCTCTTGAGAATAAAGAGCCGTGTTTTATTTACGTGAGGATTATTTACCTCTGACAAATTAAAACTTTCGGGTTAGAGAGCGAGGTGGGGGGGAAGAGGGCAAAATGTGTATGAATTTGATTTTTCATAAGGCAGACCCCCTAACCTTGATTGACAGAGGGGAAACATTTCTAGAAAGCAGCTGTGGGAAACTCATTTGAGCAAACAACAGAACGGACACAAAGCCATTTTATTCCCGCCGAAATTCTTTCCACAGCGCTGCCTTTAATCCCGATCGAGTCTCAACTATTTGGACCATCGAATGGGAGCGGCAATTCAATCCAAGTCTCCGATACTGGGGTGGAAAAGAAAACCTGCCCCCCCCCCCTCCTCCTCTCTGGAGACCTGGTAGAGAATGACCAGGCTTGCTTGAGTGAGCAGGTGGAACAACAGCAACTAGCTATGCTCCTTCGTTCCGGCGGAACGCACCGAGACTTTAGGTCAGATTGAGTTCAAGCATCCTCTGGCACAATGATACAGGATTGAATCAAGATTTCTGAAAGGGGTGTGTGTGTGTGTGTGTGTGTGTGTGTGTGTTAAAGAAAGCGGGATCTTCTCCGTTTTTTGAAAAAAAAAATTTTTTTTTAAAAAAATAAATTTAAAAAAAAGGTGGGATAGGGAAGTATGTCGACCTGTCGGATTCCCGAAAGCCTTAAGATGTGTCAGCACAAACGGAGAGAGGCCTCTCTGGCTTTGAAGGTGGATTACACGCCGTAGGGCAGAGCTGGTAGTAAGGGAGCGCTTCCCTCCTTCGGCGCAAGAGAGAGAAATCGCGGGTGTGATGAAAGGCGAGTCTCCCGTCCACAATCCACGTTTCTAACGCCTCTTTCGCCCGTCCCAGATTCTTCCCCAAACTTTGGCTCCGTCGACCCTGGGAGCCGCTAGCCCGGCCATTCCGGGTAAAGGAGTAGATAAAAGCAGGTTTTGAACAGGTTTCATTCCTTCAACCTCCTTTACATTTTTTTTTTTAAAAAAAAAAATTTAAAATCGGGAATGTGGCGTTTGGCCAGAGTCGGTGCACCTGTTGAATTCCTGCAAAAGGGAATCCCAGGCGGTGGAACTCCCTCTACTTATCGATGGAGATTCTCAGCCATCCAAGTCATGGTTGTCCCAAAGGGGCTTTCTTCCTCTTTTCCTTCTTCTCCTTCGCAACTGGACTTCTTGAAGCTTCTTGGAGGAGAAGCAAAACGTCTTCAAAGAAAAACCAGAAAGTCCAGTTGCCTCTTGAAAAAAAGTACCTTTGGGATCTCCCTTCTCTCGGAGGCTGCGGAGT
Organism: Laticauda colubrina; assembly: GCA_015471245.1. Lineage (NCBI taxonomy): Eukaryota > Metazoa > Chordata > Lepidosauria > Squamata > Elapidae > Laticauda > Laticauda colubrina. The sequence goes on from BLBF01000041.1 coordinate 27,507,388, forward strand.
GAATAGAAGCGGGGCTTTTCGAAAGCCCTGGTGGTGGCCGTCGCCAACCCCATCCTGCGGGAAGCCCCCCCCCCCCCCAAAAAAAAGTCCCAAATTCTTCCACGCACCGCGACTGCCTCACTCGGATTCCAGTCGCAGGAGCTGGACTTAACTTGCATTCAGATCAGCGTGGGTAGATTAATCCTTTCAAGAGCTCCAAGCCACATACATACCAAGCCACATCCCCTGGTTTCCCCCCATTTACCACAGCCCTGTAAGGTCGGTGGGCTGAGAAATTTGGTTTTGTTTCAGAAACGGGAGATGGGATACATTTAACAGACACCTGTTTAATGGGCTGGATTCAAGTCAGAAATAAGTTAACCAAGCAGAAACACCTGCTTGCTATGTTCTTATGACCTGCTAAACCAGGTTTTGCTAAATTGTGGTTTGTTTAAGCAAAATGGATTCAATTCACAACAATGCATTTTGTCACAAACTGTGGTCTACTTAGGAGGGTGGCTGAGTTCTCGCAAGAGAGGACAGCACAAAGGGGTTTAGATTAAGATACAGGACCAGACCTGGTTTTGCCTGACCAACTACACCTGCATAAGTTTTTTTTCCCCTGCACTTCTCTTAAAAAGGCCAGATTTGGAGTACAATTCTAAATTCCCAAATGATATTCATTAATCCAGCAGAGAGCTATTAGCACTGAAAAATATAGACCGAAAGGGGTCACCACCCATTCAAATATGATCAAACAAGTATTCCTATAACCAAGTAATAGATTAAATTAACCTGAGTAAATTGAATAGATTAAAGTAACCTGAGATCCAAATCACTTTGTTTGCTAAAACATGGGTTATTCTGGAAGTCCTTTAATGACATGTTGTCTGAGGGGGATAAAATGTCGTGAATACTACTGTGGGTTGAAATTATAACTGGTGTTACTGTATTATCCATTATTGAGTGAATAACAGTCAGAACTATAGTATAAAAGTCTCAAAAACAAACAAAAACTAGTAATTTGCCCTCCTAAAACATCAAGAGGCTCCTGACGTAAACCTTACATTATCTTCATTAGCCATGCAATTAATATTTGTTTGCAAATGAAAAAGCAAATTTACCAATGTATGGAAAGATTCCTATTAATTAAGCAACTGGCTAATTTTAATCTCAGGATGTATTGATCTTGATCAAAGAGGATTCACTAACCATTGGCCTTATTTGGAATAAATAAAAAAAATGACCTATATCATGGTGAAAATATCATGAGCAGCTGTGACTAGGTACATAAGGAGTCAGAGAGGTGTGTGCATGTATAGCAGGTGTGGTATCCCCAACAGGCTTTGATAACCCACAAAGAGTCTCCTTCACTTGTCAATTTTCTCAGAAGCTGTTCAAATAAGTAAATATATTTATTATTGTAATAGCAGGTCATAAAATAGGAATGCCACAAAATACAGTAAAATAACAATAAAACAATGAAATAATAAACTAGAGTAATAGAAATACTAAATGTCAGACAGTTAAATAAAGCCAGAACTTAAGACTTTCTTTCTAGGGCTAAATAACAAAGGGGCAAAAATAGCAACTTGGTTGCCGATGGTTGGAAACACATCTGCAAGGAGATAATTCAGTTATTCAAGGTTCAGGAGCCCTTGACACCATGTGCCATTAATAATTTCCCCTGCTCTCATCTTAAATGGGGCTGTAGAGGTCACAATGAATAATGTCCTCCACCTGAGAGTAGGAGAATATTGGGTACTTCAGGGTTCAGAATGGGGGTAGGATGAGAGAGAAAACCGGTTTGGGGTAGTAGTTAAGGCACCAGGCTAAAAACTGGCAGACCATGAGTTCTAGTGCTGCCTTAGACATAAAACCTGATTGGATGACTTTGGGCCAATCACTAACTCACAGCCCTAGAAAGAAAGGCAATGGCAAACCACTTCTGAAATTTTGTTAAGAAACCTGCAGGGACTTATCCACACAATTGTCTCGAGTCAAGATTGACTCAAAGGCACTTTATAAGTAAAAAAAATGGGAGTGGCAGCATATGTGATAGGAGGTTGGATTGAGTCCAAGTAGATCTTTCAACCAGAACTTTTTTAGATCTTTCCTCTCAGATGTGTTGTCTAGCTATGCACAGAATATGTTCATTTAGGAATGAGAGTTCTGAGTTCTGGAGATACTTGAAGGTTTGGGTTTCCTCCCAGGCCATGCCACTGCAAGGGAGGGAAAATCTGGTAGTTTCCAGAATCAAACCTGCCAAATTAGAGGTGTTTCATTGTGGTTTGGGCATAATGGTTTACAGGAAGAATGCCTGCTTGGGAGCAGGATCATCCCAGAATATGTTTTTGGTTCAGAGATTTCCAGGAAGTGCTGGACTACCCACCCACTCCCAAGAATGGCATGATATGGAGGGAAGCAAAAAGTTCTAGAATTCTCTAGATCTCTTGACTGATAGCTTCTGCATATCACTAATGTGAAGAAAAAGTGAAGAGAAGGCTAGGTGTGCTGCTTTGACCTCTTGCAGAGATGGAAACATAAATTGAAAGTATTAATATACAGCAAATCATCATACTAAGTTATGGTACAATTTATTTGCATGGACAAATCATGTTAGGTAACCCAACTGTTCTTTGTTAACCTAGAATTAGGATTTAGCCTATTGTCTAAACTTAGCCATGGAGTAGATCCACTTATCAGCAAAGGCCTGACCGTTTGCTCAGAAATCTTAAACTGCATGAAGCATTATGGTCATGAGACATCTCAAAATGTTGAATTGGATTAATGAGGGCATTTGTATCTTGCTGCAGTCCTCCTCTTTATGAAATATGTAGGAGCATCTTAGAGTTACAAAACAATATGTTGCATATTTTCTTAAGAACTGGTACCCCAAATGTCCTATTGCATCTGGACAACATGAGTCAGGTGGAGTCTTTTGAATTTGCAAATAGGTTTGGGCTTTTTCTGAAAAACTTACAAAGCTGTTTTCCGCTAAAATTGAAGCATTCAAATGTGTGCTATTTGAAATAAGCCTCAGTAATATTTACTCTGAATATGCACACCGGAAGAGTGGTTCTCAGCCTTTTTCAGTCCAACACAATGGATTGAAAATGAGGATATTTCTTTTACTGCCCTTCTTCTCTATGTAATTTTATGGCATAGTTTATTGAACTCCAGATCTATAAGCAGGAAGATCAGCAAGAGCAGTTCTGTGGCAAATAAGAAAAAATATTGATTTACATATATTTTAAGGCTTGTAAGATATAGCTGAAGGGGAAGTTATATAATGTTTTAAAATTTGAATGTATATACAGAAGAAAAAAATGTAGACAGAAATCACATGGCACATTAGAAACAAACTCATGGTACATTTGGGCACCATAACACCCCTGGTTGAGAACCACTGATATATAAGGTTGCCAAAATTTTCAATTAATATCTGGACAATTAACTTAAGAGCAATCTCCAACTAAATTTGTCCTGGATCAGGGCCCTTCCCTTCCTCAGTCTTTGAAATCAAGGAACATAAAAGGGCATCTTAGGTTTCTGGCTATATGCACCCTCTTGTCCACAAAGTCATGAAATTGATATTTTACAAATATTATGCAAAAACCAGTCAGCTTCTGGTGACTGAGGTGAGTACTCCATGTCATTTCCCTCTAATTTTTATTTTAAAAATGATAAACTCCTAGACAGGGACTTTGCTTGGTCCCAAGCCTTCTTCAAAAAGGAAGTATTTTCAACTTGTTATACTCATTTTTTAAATTCGATTAGTTCCAATTTGATTAGTTCCCCGGACAATATATATATATATATTTTAAAAAACGATGTTTTAAGGATGGGGAGATTTCTTTTACTGAATTTTTTTTTCTCAGTGTCATTTTATGGCACGGTTTATTTTATCCACCTTCGGATCTATAAGCAGGAAGGTCAGCAAGAGGCAGCAGTCCAACTGGTGAGGCAACAAGACTTCCAAATTTTGGAAGCGCGAAAGTCGCGCAGGCGCTCCTGGGGGGAAAAGGGAAAAGTTGGTTGCTCGTTCACGGGGGGGGGGGGGGAGTGAGAGGGATACAAGCGCGTTGCGAGTGGAACTTCCGTGCAGCGGAACTTGCAAGTCGATCTCGCGGAAAACTGACCAAGGAGAGAGATTCCACTTAGAAACGAGGAGACCTTTTCTGACCGTGAGAACCACCAATCAAATGGAACGGCTCTGTGGGTGCTTTCAAGAAGAGACTGGACTGCCACCTGTCAGAAACGGTGTAGGTAGGGTCTCCTGCTTGAGCGGGCGGGGAGGGGAGAGGATTGGACTAGATGACCTTACAAGGTCCCTTCCAACTCTGTTGCTCTGTGTTCTCTTCTCCCCTCCCTGAAGATTTTCAAAAGCTCCACAGCAAGCCTCACCCCCCTCTCCCAGAAAAAGGGAAAACCCTTTTGCTTTGAAAAGGAAAGGAAAAAGGAAAGGAAAGGGGAAATGAAAGGAAAGAGGAAAGGAAAAAG
>BLBF01000041.1:27511879-27555893 GCA_015471245.1 Laticauda colubrina
AGAAAAAAGGAAAGGAAAGGGGAAATGAAAGGAAAAAGGGAAGGAAAGGGAAGGAAAGGGAAGGAAAGGGGAAAGGAAAGGAAAGAGGAAAGGAAAGGAAAGGAAGAAGATCGGTGCTGAAGCCGAGAGAAGGAGGAGGAGGAGGAGGAGGAGGAGGCAAGCCTTAAAGAGGCTGAGCAGCTCTTTCCTGCGCAGGCGCGGGGCTCTGTCGCTCACCCTCTGAGCCCAGGTGGAGCGCTTTGCCCGGGACTCCAGTTAAAAGTAGGAGCTGCTGCCGCCGCCGCCGCCGCCTGGCCTTCCAGCCCCCTCCCCCGCCCGCTCCGTTCCCTCCGTCAAGTCCCCCCTTCTCGGCGGCTCATGGCTCTCCTGGGGAGAATCGACTGGCAGGTAGGGCGGCTTGCTTTTCCCCTGGCGGAGGAGGAGGAGGAGGAGGAGGAGGAGAGCGCGTTGCTGCGGGGAGAGAGAGAGAGAGAAAGAAAGGGGGGAGAGGAGGAAGAGGAGGAGGATGGGGGGCGGCGGACGCTCGTGGGGACCCCCGCTTGCCCTGCGGCGCCCCGGCGCTTCTCTGCCAAGCTCCGGGGAAGAAGGCGAAGCGTTGTCGGCGAGCTTGTGGCTTCCAAAAAGAGAGGCGAGGCTTTTTCCGCAACTTCTCCGGAGCCTTCGCGAGCACGTGGCGGGACGTCGAGGGGACCGGAGGGGGGGGGCGGTTAAACCCCCCCGCCTGGTGCTGGGAAGGGAACCCCGCACCGACTCAGCTGGGGGAGGACGGGGAGGGGGCTCTGGCGATGCTCCCGGTGCGGTCTTCGTCTAGCGACGGCAGGGGGGTTTTGTGGGTGGGAGGGCAGGGAGGGATCCCTTCCTTTCGCTCGGCCCCGCTTGATGGTTTGACAAGGCGGCTCCGGTTTCTCCACAGTTGGGTGTTTATTATTATTATTATTATTATTATTATTATTATTATTATTATTATTATTATTATTATTATTATTATTATTATTATTATTATTATTATTAATAATAAACTCCCAAGAGTAACTTTAACTCCGGTGGAACTCCCGGACGGCAGCTGCTCCTGCTACAGTGGGAGAGCTCGGAGTTGCTGCTTTCCAAGCAAAGAGCAAGGGATTGAGGGTACGAGAGGACGAGGGGTGCCAGTCAATCCCTCAAGGCGAGACCCAAGGCAAAACACAAAACCCACCCCTAAATTGTTGGAACTTACAAAGGGGCTGTCATACCGGGAGCCAGGAGGGATCCAAGCCACCTGCGAGCTTCGAGGGCTGGAGAAGAAGGGGGTGATGATGGTGGCTTGCGATCTCCAACCGCGTCCAGACAAAACTGCTGAAATCTGGCCAAGGGGAGCAACTTCACTCCGCGGAGCTCAGCTCTTCCGTGGGGCTGACAGCTCCGATCGGCCGAAAAGCCAGGGGGATTCTCGAGTTGCAAATCATGAAGGGCGGTCGAGGCTGGACGGTCTTTTCGCCGGTTTGAACCGGGTCAAGATCTCTTGAAACTCCCTTCCTTTTTCCATCTTGGCAGTTACGGGCCAACTTATGGCGTTAATATTTAAACAAAAAAGAGCCAGTGCGTTTCTCTTCCCCCACCCCCCCCACCCCCTTAAGTGGCTGCGTTCATACGATGCAGGTAATGTTGGGAGAGTTTTTAACTCGTTTCTATTTTGGGAAGGTGGAGAGTAACTTAGCATGTTTGGGTGAACTGCTCTTTGGTATGGAAACTTACTGTGCAAACTCAACAACAAAAAAATCAACTTAGCCAGCGTTTTATTGCCTTTTTTTTTTTTTTTTAAGTCATCAGCTTTCCTACGCCTTTGCTGTTCATCAACAAGTACCCCAATTTTGAAAATATGAGTTTTAGGTAAGGGACAAAAATTATATTCTCCGGATACATTTATCCACGGTTGGTTGCACCAGAACTCAAGTTTCTGGATTTGCAGGAAACCCTAACCCTAAAGTAAGCCGGAGGTCGAATAACTGTGGTTGGCTCATTTGTGGTTGTGCTCTCCTGAAGTTGGTGGGGCCCCTGAGGTCAAAATGGGCAGAGGAATTGGCTATCTTCCTCTGTGATTTTTGAAAGAACAGCCCAACATTCACCTGCTGACAGGAGTGGCTGGAACTTCCTGGCTAGAGATAAAGGAAGTTTTTTTTTTCCCTCTCTCCTTATGTCATTCTGTTCAGTTTGGTTTTTGGTGAGTCCCACTGAAAGCAACATTTCTCCCTTTAAAATCAAAGTGGACGAAAGTAGCCCTGGGTTGTTTTCTGAACCACAAGGAACAACTCTAAGCAGTTGAGGGTTTAAAGAAATTTACACAAGGAAAGGACCAGGACCGGAATAGTGATTTCTTGATTCATGCTTTCTTTGCACTTCCAGGATGGCTGGAGGATGATTAAAATTGTGATTCCAGTCACCTGCAGAGCCCAGGGATAGGCAAAAAATATTGCTCCTAGCCTTCCGTGAAAAACTAGAGGTTTGATGTGCCCGCTCCATCTCTACTTGTTTGCAAATGAAGTATAATTCTAGCTTAAAGTTAGCAACCTCCTCAGTATAGTTTACTGTTTCTCTGAACCATTCTCCAATTTTCGCTCTTCTACAGAGCAAATATAAGAACAAAAAACATACTTCAAAATTTTTCTGTCCCACTTCATAATGCATATTGTCAAGAATCCACTCATTTCTCAATATTTTCAGGGTTTGAGAATTGTACAATGTCTTTCCTGGGACAGGCAAACTCATTACTGACCTGGTTAATGCCAATATGTAGTTCATTGGTTTCAGTTAATAGTTAATCCAGCCAGGATTATGGTTTGTAAAGTAGGGTTAAGGGCTGAAGCCCAAAGTAATTTTTTTTTTTTTTGCTATTTCATTATCATGTGTCCCAGAAACAAGTGTGTTGGCAAGAGCACAAATCTCTGCCTAAAACATAGATCAATGCTACACTGATACCTTGTTGTAACTATGACATGCTATCAAAAATCCCAGTTTTAAAATAGATCAAACTTTTTGCAGTGAGAAGGCCTTTGACTTTTATAGAAGTGTCTGAATTCCACAAGACCTCTATGGGGAAAGATTACAATTCAATGAAAAGTTTATTCTGGTAATTGCAGTTTTCCAATAATTTTTCCCCACCCCTTTGCCTGCCCTGTTCTGTATTGCTGGTGCTATCTCAAATGCTGAAGCAGATACTTAAAAGTAAATGTGTTTAAGCCTGAGAATGAGAATGTACAGAATATACAGGTGATTATCACTGGAAGCAGACAAATTCTTTGCACCATTCTGTTTTTTTATTTCAAATGCTCCTGCTTAACTAGTTCCTAAACATGAATAGAAGGTGGACAGCTTGGGCTAATTCCATCAATCAATTGATTGGTTATTTTTAGAATTAAGTCAAAGGAGCAAAGGAAGATATAAGCAAAAAGTTAAAGGAAAATGGTTGCTTGAAGTGGAGGGGTGAAGGTTTGAACATCCATTGGTCTAAAGTTAATGCAACTGGAAGTTGTATAAGCTTGCAGAGTATGCTCAGGTAATAATAATCTCTCTGAAAATGTTTTCTCCCTGGATTTTCATTGGTTGTATTTCCTCTCCATGTAGTCACACAACCTGCATAAGTGGCACTTGAATCAATCCATTTTGTGTGTGTTTGCAGAATACACCATGCATAAACCAATTTTTTGGTGTACAAGCCTAAGTCTTGTACACTACCAGTTATTTTAGTTGAGATGGGTAAACATGGTGTGTAAATATCAAGACAATTTTCATCCTGTCATATTGTACAAACCCAAGGCTGTGGTTAGCTTGTACTTCCAGGTTCAACAAATCCAGAAAAAAATTATAAGTTGTGGATCCTTTTAATAATGGATACATTTATCCTACAAAGAACTGGCCAATTTCCAAAAAGGTTGAAATGTGAAATGTGTTATACTACAAGGCTTTGAATGTTCATACCAAATATCTTTGCTCAGGCTTATGGCCAAAGTACCGGTAATTTTATTTATGAAATGTATATGTTACCCATCTCACTGTTGAAGCAATTTTGAATTGGAAATGAGGTTGTGCAACGGTAATGTTTACTTGGGAGTAAGCATCATTGTGCTTGGAGTGTATTAATTTTTTTAAAACAACATAGTTTGTAAGGCTTCCAAACCTCTACACATTTTCTTAGGGATAAGGGAAGACTAAGCAGGTAGGATTTCCTTCATAATAAATATATGCAGCATAAGCACTCAAATTCTAAGCAGTGTTTCTAATTTTGAAAACTGTTTGGAAGCCCTGATTTTTTTTAAACTAATTTCAAATTGTTAAGCCAAAGAGCCACCAGGATCTTAAATTCTGATTTTAATCCAACTGACATGGACATATTCCCTGTTGCCCCAAAAGCATTGAGTAATGTGTTATTTTCTGCACATAAATTATTTTAAATCCTTTTGCAAAACCAAACAATATTGATGGTTTCTTCAAGGCAGTTAGTAAAAGAAGGGATAGATCCATAAATGTTTTGCTGGCACAGTATATTTGACTGTCCATGGGAAAGAAGTTTGCTTCTCAGTAAGTATATTTGTGATTTCAAATTTCTTGTGAAATAAATGGGATTTATTCTAAGTGCCCTCAAAGGCTTAATCTTATTTCACCAGTTTCAAGAAAGGCATGCTAATGATGTTAAAAATAATAAGGCGCTAGCAAGAGCTTTTCAGGAAAGCCTGAGCACTGGCTATAGGTAATGGCAGCTGAGAGTTTTCTCAGAGGTCAGCCATTCTGCCAGAATAATTAAATCAGTTTTACAGCAAGTGGCTTTTTTTCTCCCTTCCCAAATAGCAGTTGGGAAAATAATGTTTTTTCTCCTAGAGAGGAATGTTCAGGTGAGCTGTCTCTTTTTCTTATTGAGATGCCTGGGCTTAATGACGCCAAGTGCTTGCAAGGGGAGGGTGAATCTCTCCCCCCCCCCTTTTTTTTTTTGTGGTAAATGCAGATTCTTTTGCTCCACCAGGGCCTCAGCCAGTGCTATGAATCAGCACCTGCATGCCAGATTGAGAGATAACAGGGCTTGGTTTAATTGCTGGCTGATTAGTTCAGTCTCCCCTCCCCTCTTTTTTTACCTGATCAGTTACATCTTCTCTGGGCTTTTCACCTGGGTCATTTTGAAAGTGGGATGCAATAGCTTCATCTTATCTTCCACTGCTTCTGGAAGTAACATGGAAGTAAGAATATTTTTGACGGGGTGACCTGTTTAATAAACAGGGGAAGCGGAATGACACCATCAGTGTTAATGAAACAGGTTTGGAATTCCTGCCAAGAGACTCTCCAGAAAGAGATCTGGGAAAAAAAAAATAGGTTTGAAGCTACTAGGCACCCATGTAGGATTGTGATGGGGTTTACTAGTGAGTGGTACACAGTGGGCAGTTTCACACATCATGCCCAATCCCTATTTCTGGTTTATCAAAAGACCATTCTCAGCATTGTCATAAGATGCTATGCCTGAAGGAATAAGCCAAGTGATAGTTTAAAGTGACAGGACAGGCTTGTGCCTTATATAGCTGTTTGCAGCATGCTCAGCCATCAACTAACCCTGATTTTAACTTAGAATCTTTGAAGAGCCCTGTCAATGTTTTGGTTATCTTGGGTGGTTAATTTAATAAACCATGGCTAAATTAACCATGGATCCATAGAGCATAAATCATAATTCAAGAATAGCTCTTAATACTACATTTCCATTCTTTTGGAAGCTTAAAAAAAGGAAGATGGAGAAATGTAAAATGCTTAATGCCCTAATCCTGTGCAATTCTATTTTAAGCTAAGTTTCATGGAGTTTACTCAGAGAAAATAAGTTATACAATGGACTTCTAAGAAGGATTTTGGCATTTCCAACCATTTTTATTAAAATGCATAAGGTTCCATATATAAAAATCGTTAGGTGCTAAGAGATTCATCCTGATTTTAGCATCAATTCTGTAAACCAGCTTGTATAGAATTGCTTTTAAAATCCTCCTACATGTTGCCTAGTAATTAAAAAAAAAAAAAAAGCAATAATTTGACCCAGGCAAAATTTAACACTTTTAGTATGTAACTTCAGTGGAAGCAATCCTGATCCTTCATATTCTCCTTAAAATCAGGTCAATAAAACTTCCTCAATATGCCTTCCGAGCACTTGAAGTGGTGAGAAGTCATATATATGTATGTGTGTGCCTATAAATTTTTCAATGGAATATGGTTCTGTTTTTTTTTTTTAAAAGTGCTTCTGTTTAAAACAAAAATTTTCCCCATAGAGAAACTACTTTCTTAATCTATTTCCACTGATTACGGTTTAACTCCCAAATAAGTCTACTTTCCGCTGGACAGCAGGGAAGTGTGTGTTTGTGTGTTGCTATTTTGGTTTTTTTTTTTCGAAAGGCAAATAAATGCAGACAGAACTTGAGCAACCAATCTGCCACTTCTCCCTGAGTTTTATGGCTCCGGTATTTTATTGAAAGCTTCTTAAAGGTCCAAAGAATGGACTCTCCTATTTTTACAGATGACAAAACTGGGTCAGGAAAGCGGCTTGCCTCACTGTTTCAATAGACAGACAGACAGACTGACTGGTAGAGTCAACCGCCTCCTTCGTAGGTTGGGAAGAGCAATTCCACCTGGATGCGGTTCGCTTCCACGTAAAGCTAAGCAGGCAGATTTGGTTTTGTAAATTCCCGCACCCTCTTCCCTACGGTTGGGAAGATTTTTTCCGGTTGTGGACCTGAAAATGAGGATCGAGTGTATGTGTGTTTGGGGGGGGGGGGGCCGCAGTTTTTTCTTCCTTTTGGGGAATAAGGAAGGATCTCACTCGGTTACGGATGATCCTAAAGCTAGAGCAACTTAGCCAGGTTCTCTTTACGGCGAATTGATTGCAACGGGACGGCGAGCTCTTTGCCATTTCCATCAACGGCCCCGGTTAGAATGGTCGCCACCCCCACCCCCCCCACCCCCCCACCGTAGAGAATAACGGCATTAACACGTATTTATCCCCAACGAGTGAGGCCGATTGTGAGACGAGAACATAAAATAATACACCATACTGTAGAAAACCGGGGAGGTTTTCCCGACCGGTCTGGTTTTCCCTTTGCCGCTCGCGGTCCCTTTTCTTCGGAAGGCGAGTGTGGGCGTCGTAAAAGCAAGCTTTAGCATCGCTGGCGAGCTTTTTATTCTTATGCTAAATCGATTTCATCAGGCGGGACGACGACTGGCTTCGGGAAAGGTTTACTGCCTTTTTTTTTTTTTTTGGTAAATTTTAAGAGGCACCGCGGATCTCCCGCTGGAGGAATTCAATTCATTGTGGGGAGCAGGATCAAAATAAAAAGGCGAACGGCGTCGGAGGGTTGGGAGTTCCGGATGATTGGCAGGGTCCCCCCCCCCCTCCCACGGACAAGATTTGTGTGTGTGGAGAAATGGGTCTTTGGGGATTTCTCCACGGATCTTCCCCCGGTTGAGAATGGGGCCTCCTCGAGACTTTGCACCCGCAGAGCGAGCGGATGGTTTGCCTGTCCAGGCAGCGGCGCCAAAGGAGCGAACGCGGCTCCTTCCAAAGAGTAAAACGAAGCGAACCAAACCGCGCTCCCTGTTCCGGATCCAGAGCCAAAGAGATCCCGAAGGTGAATCGAGCGAGCTCTGCTGCCGACCGAAAGGATCCCCTTGGGGGGGCTTCAAGGCCCCCGTTTCGCTCCACCGGCTTTAACGGCCATAAGAGGCGAGAGGAAGCGCTGCTCTTAGAATCCGAGAATAACAGCCTTGGAAGGGACCTTGGGAGGTCATCTAGTCCAAGGGGATTTTAAAGAAAGAGCGTTGCGGGACGGCGGGGAAACCTAAAGCGAGTTCCAAGGTGCCCCAGGCTCCGGGGCTGCCCATGGTTGAGATTGCTTTTAAAGCACCAGATGATCCGGTCTCGGGAAAAGTTTCCAAGCTGGTTCTGTAGGAGATGCGTCAGTATTATTTAAGGAGTAGCTGAATTCGGCGCGGGGGGGGGGGGGAAACGGGAAACATTCGCCTTTCAGATCAGTTCCCTTTCACGCTTCCTCTTCTCGTTTGCCGCGAAACATTCAGGTGTATTATAGTTTTGAGACGGTCAATCGAACTCCGATTTTTACTTCTCTTCCTCTCCCCCTTTAAAAAAAAAAAAAAAACAACATCTCGGTTATATGGATAGGGGTGGCACTTACACACAACTCCCTTAAGCCTGGTTCATCCATTTATGGCCAGTTATTATTATTGCGTCCCACGGAACCAAACGGATAGGGCTCGCACCACGGGCTAAACCACCTAAAAAAAGACAAAAACGAAACCTTTCGAACCGAGGTGGAGAATCCAGCAGGGGCCGCTGACCTGAATCAATCGGTCGTGAAAATGAAAAAAAAAAAAAAAAAACCCCCCCCCCCCCCCCCCCCCCCAGCCATTACCAAACCCCATTAGCTCTGCACTCTCAATTTGGGCAGGTTAATGTTACATAATAATAACAACAACAATAACACTAATAATAATAGCAACAATAACAATTATTGTTACTATTATTTATTTGCGGGAGGTATGACATTCCCGTGGAACTTGCATGCGGCGAGAGCGGCTTCCTGCTTGCTGGTTTTCGCGTCTCTCCCCAACTCCGGTGGTGGTGACGCATCCAGCCAAGGGAGCCGCCTCCAAGGGGGTTAATTTTCCTGGCCGCGCGGGGTCCAGCTTGGAAGCGTGCGCCGCGGCATGAAGCTCTCCCAAGCCGGGGTTGCGTGCGCGCAAATTGAGCGCTTCCCCCCGTCCCCGTTGCGAGCCGTGCGTGCGGAGCCGCCTGCCGGGCAGGCTGGCGCTTTCCCAGGCGCGCGCGCATGTGTTTGTGTGTGCGCGTGCGCGCGCGCTTTTGGAAAGGCTCCAAAAAAGCCCGAGCGGGCGGGGCTTCTCAAGCTCAGGCTGCTTCCTCATTGGCTAACCTTTGCGCCGCCTGCCTGGGCCCGCCCCCGGGGTGGAGTTATTCTAATGAGGTGTCCATTAAGGGTGGCGGGATGGGAAAATAACCTCAGTTATTTAAAATTTCTCGGGCGGAATTTCGTTCCCCGCTACTTCATTTATATATATATATATATATATATAAAGATATATATGCCTGTCTTTCAAGCAGCTCCTTGAAGGTTGAGGGGGAAGAGAATTCTGCTTTTCTCCAGCGCCTTCCCTCCTTGGATTTACCAATACTTTTGGGGCTGGGGTTGCTTTATCACCTCCCCGCCCTTCGGGTTCGAGAACCTTGTAGAAATTGACTTTTTAAAAAACAACAACAACAACAACAAAAAACAATTTTGGGGAATACTGGACGCCATGTTGTGGAAACTAGCAGACAATGTCAAGTACGAAGAAGACTGCGAGGTGAGAGTTTCAGGCGGGGTGAATGTGGCTAGTCCTCATTGATCAGATGAGGGTGGGGGGTGGTGTCCCGTTGCTGCTTTTGATGACCGGCTTGCTCCGTTTACGTCCATGCAGAAGTTAAGTGGGGGGAGGGAGGGAGGGACAGATCAAGGCAGCTTCGTGGACGATTGCCTGATTAAATCCGACCTATTGGAAGGTAAAACGCTCCTCCGGATTGTATTTGGGAATGTAGTAGTTGGCTTCCAGGAGCGCTGCGTCCCGGGCATGTGTAGGTAGTAATGGAGTAGTATAATTTTAAAGTGCAAGACCGACGTTGAAGTCAAGCTACCTCGCAGTTCAGGGCGAGTCCAGGTAAAAACAGTTCCCGGGGAAATCGGATGAGCCTTCCTTACTCCCGGGCACGCACTTTTTCAAGAGGAGCGCCCTAGATCTCCCAACACCGGATCGCCGAAAATGTGAGTTTTCGGCTTTCCTTTAGTTAATCGTATTCAAGCGATGCCCGTGCTTCCGTTTTTTTTTTTTTTTTGTTTTTTGTTTTTTTAAATTTTGTTTGTAAAAATAAAATGGTGACAGGGCTTGCAAGTCTCGGATGCGATTCGGAATTTTAAGTGGAATGCGCTTTTTCGGTTATTTTATTTTGCCTTTTCAAACCGGGCGGTGGTGGGTCCCCTCGAGATCCTCCTCGGCTTTGAACGTTGGCCTCTTCTGCCTCTTCCAAGGCTCCTTGGATACGTTTCCAGAGCGGCGGCGGCCCCCCCCCCCTCCCCTCCCGAGGGTCAGAAATAAGGCTTTGAAAAAAGTTTCAGCGGGACTTTTAATTTTCGCGGTGTAGGATTTCACTCGCATCCCCGCCGTCCAAGGCGGCTTCGGGGTCGTCCTTGAAAGCAGCTTGCTCGCATTTGAAATAACTGCTTGACTTCCTCCTCTAAAAAGTACAGGGTTCCCCCCCTTTGGCCCGCTGCGTTGTATCCCTAGAGGCGGACAACGATCTCTTCCCCCCCCCCCCCCCCAGCCCCCCACCCTCCAGTAGCATCCTTTGGATCCACCTCGCGTCCCCCGAGCAACTTTTTTTTTGTGCAGAGCCTGGGACACCCCGAGAGCCAAAAAGGGCTCCCGCGAGAGAGACGGGCCGGGCGCTTATTTCGCGTGGGAACTGACCGACTGGCCGGCCTGATACCGATCGTCCTTTCCGGGGAAAGATCGGGAAACCGCCCCCCACCCCCCGGCCAAGAGTGTGCAGAAACCACGAAGTTAACCTTCCTCCTCCCAAGCGCCAGCCATATACCAGGCTTCGGTGGCGATCGCTTTCAATAAACCGGGTGTAAAACCCTTAAAACTGGATTGTTTGGAAAAAACACACACACACACACACACAACCCCCCCCCCCCAAAGCAACCAACCCCAAATCCCGTGAGTGCGCGCGTCCCACAAGACGCCAGCCTTCGCTTTTATTTGCCAGACTCCCGCCTGACTTCTCCCTCTCCAACAACCGGGTTAAATGTGTTGTAAGAACGCAGCCGTTGGTGAATCGGAAAGAAATGCCCTTGAATTCGACGGGGTTTATACCCGGTATAGGATTATACCCCACGCGATCCCAGCCTCTTTTAAAGAAATCTGCTTCCTTCTTGAACACACACACAAAAAAACAGCTCAACAACTTTGTTTTCGCTCCCGGCCTGCCCAACACGCTTTTTCCACGCGAGGAGTTTGGAAAGGGGAGGAAAGAAAAGAAAAGTTGTTGCTGGGCTTTTTGCCGCGGAACGGAAATGATTAATCCCTGCCGGCTTTCTCCAACCCTTCCCACCCCCCACCCCCCACCCCCACAAAAACACACACACACACACACACACAAAACACAAACTACCAAATCCCGCCCCACGGGAAATCCAGGCAACTTTGTTGTTGTTTTTTTTTTGTTTTGCACGCTTCCAGGCCGAGGCGCGCGCAAGGTTTCCAAGTCCTCCCACGCGGCCGAGAGGCGGAGGGGGTGGGGGTGGGAGAAGGGGGCGGACGGGCGGGTGGAAGCGAGGGCCTGCGCGAGGGGGAGCCTCCGAAGCCGGCGGGCGCTCCAGCCTGTCGGACTGGTTCTGGGAAGGGCAGGAGGAGAAAGAGAAGCAGCCTCGGGAAGGGCCAGGAAATGGACGCTCTTGGCACCCGAAGGGCACCCGAAGCGCCCTCCTCCCCCTCCTGCACGTCTGCGCCTTCACCGACCTGGAGCATCAAGCAGCCGAGCGCACCTCGGGGAAGGGCGAGGAAAAAGGGGGTGCCGGAGGGTTTGGAAATCCTCAACCGGGCTGTTTCCCTTCAAGCATCCCTCAGAAATTTGCCCTGGACTCAAGTTTACCTCTTGTGCTCAGGTTGCTTGCTTAACTTGACAAGCCCTGGTCCCAGGAGTCCAGGGCTGGGGAAGGGGGGCCCGTGCCAGTGATGGACAGGCCTTTCCCAAAACCCGTGTGTTCCCTTGGCTTGGGTGAACAATAGCATCTGTCGTCTTCTTCTTCTTCTTTTTTTTTTTTTTTTTCTCCTCCCTTCAGTGAATGGGGTATTTAAGCCTTGTGAAAAAAAGAATTGGGGAGTTAATGGGTATCAATTACTCTGCAATAGAAAAGCTTTTTCTGATCCGCAGCTTAAGCCTTGGCTTGGCCCTCCCTTTTGTTTCCCCCGAAAAGTTTCTTCCCACCCAAAGTGATTTATTCTTGACTGCATTTGACTGTACATTTTTTTATTAATGTCCTTGGAGGGGGAAAAAGTGGGTCTTGGTTAAAGGGGGCTGATTTCCTGCAACTTGTTTTTAAGGGTGAGATATCAGCCACACCGGAGGTTTTAGCTGAACAGCAGAAATAGTCACTGGGATGCCCCCCTCCCTTCCTAAAATGTCCCTGGCCCCTTCCCTATTTGAAGACCCCAACCAAATAACAGTCCTCTTTTCCTGGATGGGAAAATGAAGAGCCCTAATGACTCTTAAAAAAAGTGCTGATCACACAACAGCCTTGGCTGAAATGTGGCAAGCTGGGTAGTGGGTGAATGCATTGTGTGAACATAGACAAATGCATAGCTATAACAAACTATGGTTTGAGTAAGCAAAGTTAGCACATTTGTGTTCTGGCAACCAGCGTGTCTTGAGTAATTCCCCTCCAAGGTATATTTTCCATCAAAACGATGAGCCTTTTTCTTGATTAGGAATACATTTTAAGATCACAGCAATTGTATTGGCAGGGGCACATTTACCCAAACAAGATAAAGAGATGCCAGATGCATTTGTAGAACATTAGCTGATTAGTTTTTTATGGTTTTAACATGCGTGAGTGTGAATCTTAACACATGTTTGATCAGTTTGTGGTTCAATGCAAACTCAGTGAGGATTAGGGTTAAATCGTTAAGCCAGTGTGCTGTGCTTCTGTTTGCATTTAGACACTTCAGGATTTCACGGGCTAAGCAGGGCCATTTCTTATTTCTACACTGTTAGGAGTAAGGCCAAGAGGTTTGGTAGAGTTCCTTGCTGAGTAAATTGGGTACAGGGTTGCAATCTTGAATAAATTGGGGAATTCCTTATTGATCCTAAATTCACTTTTCTTTAGGGATTACAAGGAAAAGAAATCCCTTAGCAAGGGAGGAGGGGGTTTGGCATGATGCAAATAGTAATAATAATAATGATAATAACAACAATAGAATAGAATTCTTTATTGGCCAAGTGTGATTGGACACACAAGGAATTTTTTTCTTGGTTCAAATGCGGGATGTGAGGGGTCTGTAAATATTTTCACAGCCCTCTCTTTGACTCATGCAGTGTACAGGTCCTCCACTGAAGGCAGGTTGGTAGCAATTTTTTTTTTTTTCCAGTCCTAATTATCCTCTGAAGTCTGTCTGTTCTGTTGGGTTGTAGAACCAAACCAGACAGTTACAGAGGCGCAATAATAATAATAATAACAACAGCAATAAATAATAATAATAACAATAATAATATGGAATCAGACTTAGCACAGTTCAAAACTTTTTTTGATACAATATTTAATAATTAATAATTAAAGGTGCAAGGAGACAGAACAGCCCTCCAGGTTAGAGGCTGGCTGTGTGTGGTAATAGACCAAGCAAAGAAGCAGCCCTGGTTTAAAAAAAAAAATCCAAGCAGATTAGCTCATTTTTGCTGGGCTGCAAATTACATTTTTCTTCGTTTTGACATCTTTAGTGGAATTAAATTAACAAGTCCAAGAATCTTAATTGCAGCAAAAAACTCTAAATACATCTGTGACTGGTTGGCTGAGCTTTACCCCTGGGGAAATGAGCCCCGGCCTCTTAAAAAAGACTTATGTGGCTCCAGAGCTGCCTGCCCAATGCCAGGACAGGAAGACTTAAGAGCACTCTGAGGACAAGATGACAAAACCTAATTTTTTGGGGGGGAGGAAGGGGAGGAGAGATATTTTTCCTTTCCAAAGAAAATAGAGCAGGAGTTAATTCAAACTTTTTTTGGGGGGAGGAATGTTTTCAAGATTGACCTGCAGTTGGGTACAATCTGTATCTTCTTGGGAACTTCATGACTACCTTAAACCTGACCCCTCTATTGCCCTATAGTTAAATCTGTCAGAAGCCCTAATTTTCTTCCCCTTGCCTCCATTTTCAGTTTTCCTTTGGTTTCCCCCTTTTTTTTAACAGGGAAGAAGCTGCATAACTCCCAGCAACCCAGTATTGAGATGTTATGTTGTTTGTGGTTTTAACATTTAATTTTAACTAATTCAGTAACCAATGATTGGTGACCTGTAGCAGCCTTGAACATATATGACTGGTTAGGTACCATAGTGCATGATTTTTTTTTTAAACTTCTGAATGCTGGTTATCGCTATTAATATTAAGTCCATACACATATACTGGAATCTTCCTATAGCTCTAGGTCAGAAGCTTTGGCTTATGAGTTAATTAACTTTTCAGTTGCTAAAAGGGTGTTTAGTGTTTTATGCAGCAATGAGTGGGCAAAGGGATGGTTTTTATTTAAAGGGACAATTTTTAAAATTCTGTGGTACATTAAGAACCAATATAGCCTTTCTTAAAAAAAAACAAACTTGGAAGTTGTGGTTATATTTTGGAGGGAGACCACTGAAATAAATGAAATTTGGTCCCCGTGTTTGTAGAAGCAGTGGCAAAGTTATGTATTGAACTTCTTGAATTCAATGGTACTTTACTCTGATTAATCAAAGTATATGGTTAGATTGCAAGCCAAATATTTCAAGATAATATATTGGCATTTCTGAATAGCTGCCAGTGATTGAATGAAACATATCAGGATCCCAAAAACTCACATTCTCTGTAGCAGTATCTGCTCTCTGGAATAAGATGCTCTGGGTCTCATTCCCTGGAGTGAAATTTGAAGGATTCCCATTCTACTAGGATTTTAAAAAACATTAAAGGCTCCCAGGTTTTTAGAGAGGACAATTGATGTCCCCTTTTTTCTTTCCGTTCTTCTGGGTTTATTTTCTTTGCCATCTTTGTTTGTGCCTTTCTCTTGTTCTGGTTTCACATATTTTTTGTATTCCATGTTTTTTTAAAAAAATATTTTAACAATTGTGTAAACCACTGGGAGTCAGGTGGCATCTGCATTTAATAAATGTTTAATTTAATAATTTTTAGTGAGCTGCCTAGAGTTGTCATATGAAACTGTATAAATTGCTAAATCAAACTTAAAAACAATGCTGCAAATTCAGGGTTTTTATCATTTTTACAAAGTGTGGTTTGATATTATGTTTGTGTATGAAGTTTTATATTTTTTTTTCACTTGACTGGTCCCAAAATATATTAGCTGAAATAAAACTTGGTATTTTTTTCCAAAAACATTTTATTAGATTATAGAATAAAATACAAGTCAGTATTGATTGGTTTGTAATTTGTTGCATTTAAGATTAAAACAGCAGGTTTTAATTTAATTAATGTTGCATGCAATTCATCTCTGCCATATTTGAGTACTGATCCTCATCCCAAGTGGCATTAGGGGGCTATCTTTAAATTGCTTACTCCAAAGCAAATGGATTTATTTTAAAGGGAAAATACTGGAATTAGACGAATGGGGGAAGATCATAGTTCTGTAGTTTAGTCTCATAAACTCCAGAGTGCTTGGTTCTGTCTTATTGGAAGCTACTTCCAGTTGGGTCTTCTTGAAGGTTGCAGCTAAATTCAGCTCCCCACCCCATTTATTATGGAGTGTGGTTTGCTATCATCTTCGTATATAAGGTATTAGATCCCCCCACTTGAACTGGCTCCAAAATACTAATAAGTAATTTTCCTAATTCTTAAAAAAAGAAAAAAAAAACACCAAACCATCAGAATATATATTAATGGGGCTTATTTCTCAGTGAGGCCCTTTAAGCAGAATGCCAGTATATGGCAGTAGTTTGCTGGTCTTGCCCTGGTTCCAGAATTTCACTAACTGGGTTTGCATTTGTTTTTTTTCCCCCTCAGGACCGCCATGATGGAAGCAGCAACGGGAATCCTAGATTGCCTCACCTCTCTGCTGTCAGCCAGCATCTGTACAGTCCAGCTCCCCCTCTTTCCCACTCCGGGAGCTCTGACTTCCAGCCACCTTATTTCCCTCCCCCTTATCAGCCTTTGCCTTACTCCCAGTCCAGTGATCCTTACTCACACCTCGGGGATCCTTTTTCCATCAATCCACTTCATCAGCCGCCACCTCCTCCTCCCAGCCAGCAGCAAACCAGCTGGCCTAACCGTCAGACCAGCCAAGACCCTTCTGGTTTATCCCACCATGCTCGTTCTGGCTTGGTGCCTCATCTCCCAGCACTGGAAAGTGGCTCCCTTGGGGCAAGAAGGGAAACGTACAGGCGATCTGAGCTGCTCCTTCCCCACGGCCATGGGCTCGACGCTTCCAGTTTAGCAGAGAACTTAGGACTGCATGACATGGCCCACCAGATGGAAGAGGTTCAGGTAACATTTCTGGGGTCGGAAAAGAAATGTCATGAATGGGGAGGATGCAATGGCAGCTTTTGCTAATGTGGAGGTCCTTGATGCTCTTTGAGCTTGGGATGCTTTCTTGCAGGCGTTTCATTAAACCAAACTAGGTAACGTCATCTGTGCTGATGATGTCAATGTCAACTCATAAAATATTTCTCTGGTCTTTTTAGAGTTGCCAACAGAAAGGGAGGGGGAATAGGGGTTTGAAAGAGCACTGCAGCAGCTTGAAAATCAAAAGTGCATTCCATAAGTAGTTTTTCAAAGATAGTAACTAGGTGACTGAAGTTTCTGCTGTGCAAATATCTAACTGGAGAACATGATTGATGACTCTTGGCTATGGATGTATCCCATTGGAGAATATGAATTATGATACACCCAGGAAGGTGGGGGGAAAAACAAGGGTCAAGGGTGACAGTGAATGATGTGCCTCAGAGTCGGCTATACCCAGGCAGGGCTCGACATGTTAACTACCAATAAATCCTTTTGAAGTTTTGGAAGTTTGGCTTGAGACTCATGATTTAATTGGGGGAAAATGCCAGAATCCTGACAGTTACCTAATTTGGGTAATGAAACGACTGCAAGAAAAGAACCAAGCTCAGAGACTACTTTTTTTCAACCCTGAGCTACAAATATTCTCCTTTATCAGCTTTTGCTCATTAATAGCTCGGGCAAACTTGGGCTATCTTATCAAAGAAAAGCTTTGCAGGAAGTCCTCGAATTCC
This sequence comes from Laticauda colubrina, assembly GCA_015471245.1. Lineage (NCBI taxonomy): Eukaryota > Metazoa > Chordata > Lepidosauria > Squamata > Elapidae > Laticauda > Laticauda colubrina. The sequence goes on from BLBF01000041.1 coordinate 27,528,925, forward strand.
AACCATTCATTTGGTGACTGTTTGAAATTATAACGCCACTGACAAAAAGTGAGTCATGCCCAGTTTTTCACACTTACGACATGTGCAGCCTCCCCCATGGCCACATGATCAGCTTGGGTGCTTTTAGATGCTTGGCAACCAATTCATGTTTATGACTGTTCCCGGGGTCATGGGATCACCTTTTGTTCTGACAAACAAAAAGCCAGATTCATTTAACAACCAAGCTACCAATTTTAACAACTGCCTTGATTCTTAACCGTGGCGAGAAAGATTGTGAAATGGAGGGAAAAGTCACTTAACCTGTCTCACTGAGCCACAGAAATTTGGGGCTCAAACTGTAATTGTAAGACAAGGACTACTTGTATTGGGAGAAGTTGAAATTCTCAGTTCTGGACAAAGCTTGCTCTTTCAACAAAAGGAGAACCTTGGAATCACTAGATTTGACCATTATACCCTCAACTTTTAGAAAATAGATGCTGATGGGTTTTTTTTTTTCTTAGTTGTTTAGCACTTGGATTAAAAATCATTTTCATGTTCATCCACTCATTTTGCCTTCATGGTGATGATCTAGAGTGAATAGATTAATAGATCTAAAATGTATACAGTCAGCGCAATAACATTAATGCTAAAATAAAGGCAGGGTAGAGCAAAGGATGCACTTGAGAATTTCATGCTCCTAAAATGATTCCTACATGTTGTGCAAGGAAGTATGGAAGGCGTTACAAGCATTTGCTGTTTGCTGAGAAAACGCTCCTAGATGGATGCCGCTGGTAGAATAGATGGTTTTGTTCAGGCAGGCATGCTTTATTTTCTTTACATTTATGAAAATCTGAAAATGAGAAGCCTGGTACGGGTGAATCGAGTTTGAAACTGATCATTCCTTCACCCTGAAGTGTGTATCACTTGGGCATGAAAGAGGCATTGCACAAACATAGAGGTGTGAGAATCTGTCTTCCCTCCATTGCTTCATAACTTGTGCAATCCCATTATGGAACAATCCTACACAAATGAGACAGCTACCTCTGCTTCATCATTCCAAGGAAGGCAGCTTGATTTGCTAATATTGTTTTCTCCAAGCTGATGTTTTCCAGCTGTTCCCAATCATTTCCCAGCCAATGAGGGCCAATAGCATTCCATATTTGCAAGCCACCAGGCAGGTGTTTGGGAAAGCAATAGCAACGGGCATTTTATTATTATTATTTTCCATTTGCATCTTGCCTTCATGGTCAACCAAAGTGATTCATTTCATTTGCACAGAAATCCTCCATGCCGGAAGGGAAATTAGCTAAGTGAATCCATTTACGGGCAGTTGTCAAATTTGGGCCCCAATTGAGCCCAAAATTTCATGTTGCTAAGTGAGAAATTTGTTCAGTGAGCTTTGCCCCATTTTACAACTTTTCTTGCCACATTTGTTAAGTGAATCACTGCAATTCTCAAATTAGTAATACAGTTGTTAAGTGAACCCAAGTTTCCCCATTGACTTTGTTTATCAGAAGGTTGGAAAAAGTGATCCCATGACTCCAGGACACTGCAACCATCATAAATATAAGTCAGCTGTCAAACATGTAAACAGGACCATTGGGGATGCTGCAACCATCCTAAGTATGAAAAAAATGCCCCAAAGTCATTTTTTTCAGTGCCGTTGTAACGTTGATAACTATGTGAACTATTGTAAGATGAGGATTACCTGTATTCAGGCTTGGCTACAAAATAAAACTGCCTCACGGACTGCAAATTTTAACTGGTGGGATAGAAGGCCTGCATTGTTAACAAGGTGTTCTCTTAGACATTTAAGCTGACACTGAAGCAGCTCAGTAATCCAAGAATGACGTTCTGTAGTCTTACAGTAGTTTTCTGGCTTGCTCTCAAAATTGTTGGTCTTTCATTGTCATGGTTAAGGCTATTTTTTTTTGTGTCCCTGTGAGTCAGGTTTTGACTCCTGATGACTGCATAGACAAGTCCCTGCATAGATAGGCAACAAGGTTTTTCACAAGGGGTTTGCTGTTGTCTTCTTTCTAATCATGAGAGAAAATGAGAGGCTCAAAGTTCACCCAGCTGGCTTGGGGCCTAAGGCAAGATTGGAACTCACACTCTCCCAATTTCTAGCCAGGTGCCTTAACCTCTACGCCAAACTAGCTCAGGGTATCTAGAATAATTCTCTGAAAATAAATACTCCACTTACACCAGCGACTGTTTGAAGTTACCAGTACAATGACACTGAAAAAGTTACTTATGACTGTTTTTCACAGTGAACGAGTATTGTGGCATCCCAGTGGTTTTATCAACTTTCAGGGGCTTGACAACCTGCTTATATTTATGATGGTTGCAATGTCCTGGTGTAGATCCCCCTTTGTGCGACCTTCTGAGATGCAAAGTCAGTGGGGGAAGCCAGAATCACTTAACAACTGTGTTACTGACTTAAACAACTGCATTCACTTAATAAATGTGGCAGGAAAGGTAATAAAAATGTAATTAATAGGTGTCTCACTTAGCAATTTGGGGCTCAGTTGTGGTTATAAATTGAGGACTACCTGTAGACCAGAGACAAGGCCCAACTGCTTAGATGTTGGTGCAGTTCACCCACAATGCTCAGCCTCCATTATTAATTTTGCCATTAGATGTGATCCTTTCCCTTGTCATTTGTAAATCACTGTTTGTGTTGGGCATGTATTCATTCACACATCACAGCTGGTCTCAATCATACGATAACTCAGGGGTCCCCAAACTTGGCAACTTTAAGATTTGTGGACCTCAACTCTTTAAGACTTGAAGTCCACAAGTCTTAAAGTTGCCAATTTTGGAGACTTCTGCGATAGCTTAACATGATGATACGAATCATTTTTCCTGAATATTTTAAGGTCAGCTCAAAAATGGTTCTGAGTTATGATCATTGCCCTTTGGCAAAGGAGAATCACAGATTCTGTTGTTTGTCTGCACCACCATCCTAAATGCCTCAGTCATGAATAAACTTTCCTCACTTGTTTAACTGGGGATTTAAGTATGATCCATGAACTCTTCCCTTTTGAAGTCAGTCATAATTCTAAATATGCACAGGAACCAGAGGCAGATGTTTACTGAACAGCGAAGTTGCTGATTTGCTTCCTTGAGTAACCTGACAGGCACTGGAGCTTTTTGGATACATCCTGCTGGTCTTGATGCAATTTCAAAAAAAAAAAAAAAACTTTTCTTGGTTGGGTTGGTCTGTTTTAGATGTCCATTAAAAGCTTTACTATGAAGTATTGTGGCTTTTTCCTAAAACCAATTAAGGGACTATGTTAATGAGATATGTTTGTATATTGGGTGGGGAAGCGGGGAACAAATTGTGTTTCCATTGCTGTATTGTTAAAAAAAAAATCACATTCTCTCTCCAGAATGTGGAAGATCAGCACTTATTAATGCATGACCAGACCGTCATAAGAAAAGGTCAGTAAGTTTGCATGCTGCTGGTTTGCTTTCTTTTGTCTTTTATAGGATGGTATTTTTACTCGTAAACTTTTTTAGGAGTATCAGATTTGCCTTTATGTTCATTTTTGAAAGGAGACTTTGTTTAAAACAACAACAAACAACTCAAGTATAAAAAAATAAGATATTCCTCCCCCTAGGCCATCAGGTTCTTTATATGAGTTGATGTATGTATGTATGTATGTATGTATGTATGTATGTATGTATATATGTATGTATGTTATTCAGCTTTGTTCGGGTATTTTCCCACGTCATTGTAGTTGTGTTTTTAAAGTTGTAGCAACGTTTCGGCAGAATCTCATCTGCCATCATCAGGCTTCTGTATAGTGTTTGTCCGTGAGTCAGACGAAAATACCCGAACAAAGCTGAATACTATACATGTAAGTACCCGCGAAAACTTGAGAAAACTCACACACACACACACATTATTTTCTGGGGGAAAAAACAGTGTGGATATGATCAACCTGAATATTTATTTATAAACAAATATTTTACAAATCTACATTTTTTTAAAAAAGTATCTGCATTCTGGATCTTGGCTTAATACAATGGATTTCAAAAGAGTTAAATTTTCTTCTGGAAACCTTATAGCAATTCCTTGGATGTTATGTTCTGGGTTACAATACATAATGTGCAAATTTTTGAAGATGGAGTTTCGTTTGTTAAAATTTGTTGTTTTATTATCCATTCATTGGTAGTTGTAGATGACTTGGAAGGAAAAATAAAATCCTTCATCTAAGGAGTTGGGGGAGAAGGAAAGCTCTCAGGAATAATAGAAATATTTGTTTGAGGATAATGATCTCTCTGTTTGCATTGTTGTTGCTTGGGTTTAACGTGAGCAAATCAACAAAGAAATATTCCTCCTGCAACCAACGCTTTGGCCACGGCTTCAACATTTATTTTTAGTCGGTTTCTGTTCAATATATAAAAAATAGAAGAACAGCCCCTTTTAAAAAGAGGGGGTCTATTTTTTTGATCAGATATGTGGTAGCCTTCCTTCTGTGCACAGCAGCCATTATGTGTGCTTATCCGTGAACAACTCTAATGTGAGTTTAGGGGTGGTTACCAGGTTACAGAAGGCTGTTGTATATCCACATCATAAGCTTCTACTGGCGATATTTATAAGATTGAGGTGCAGATCCATGCTGGAGAAACTGCACAAACATTTCCCTTTTTGTTGTTACACAATACACACTCACACACGCAAAAGTTTTTAGAATAAATATTTAAATCAAAAGCCAATTTTGTCTGTAACTTGAAAGTGACAAAAGGGAAAATGTGCCTGAGAAGAAACCAGAAATATTTTGTTGTCAGCTCATCGCTGATTTGAGAATTAGCTCATAGTAAAACAATTTTTTCGCCTGTCTGTTTCACCTGCTTTTCAAAATCTTCCTCCTTTGATAAATAAAGTGTCTGGCTTAAGCATTTTTAACCCTTTCTTCTCCTGCCTGCTCCAACTCAAAATATTCCTGGGGAAGAGGTCAGAATGTAACTGCCAGTTAAGCATACTTTAATTCAAATACACATCTGCTGGTTTGGGTTTTCTGTGTTTTAATTTTAATAAAGTCAAGATGCCACTCCAAGAACTATCAGTTAAGAAAAAAACATTCATTTCTTAAAAGGAATGAACTTGAGAACATTTTTATTTTTATTATTATTACCAAATTTATTGGCTTCCCATCTTGCAGTTCTGCAATATGCAAAATATGAAAACAATTTCATCATAGACTTGTTAGCTTAGGAAAAGTTATAGTCTTGTTTGCATTTTATCCATGGCTTATGAATTTCAGAGCAAAAAGAAGAGCTAACTTTAAATTTTTCTTGGCTGGATTATAGACTATTGTTCTTAATTGCTAGAATAGATTGTATGGGCATAATTGGGAAGGCACTTAAGCAATATAGTCCTAATACTTTGTTAAATAATAAAAGAACAATCTTTTCACATAACTGCTTCAGGTGTTCTAAGTAATGGATCCTTGCATGCCCTTTTCACGTTAGGCCAGGAATGCTCTTTAATTGTTTAGAAAAAAATTGGATTAATTATGGAAGACAACCTTCTTCAACCTGGTACCTAGAATTCTTCAGATACCATAATCCTTAGTTATCAGACATAGAATAGCTGGGGATTATGGTAATTAAAGTTCCAATTTTCCAGGACATCAAGTCGTGGGAGGCATAAATAACCTCAGGGATTCTTATGTTAAAAGGTTTAGACTTCCAAGAAAAGAAGAAGAAAAAAGATGGAAGAGAAACACTCCATCGTAGTTTGTTTGTTTTTGTATATTTTGGCTCTCCAGGTCCCATTTCACTAACGAAAAACAATGCATTAGGTCTCCCTTGCCAGAAGGATGGACTTCTGGGTGTAGTGATCAATCCCAACGAAGTGTTCTGCTCTGTTCCTGGCCGGCTCTCTCTCCTCAGTTCAACATCGAAATACAAAGTGACGGTGGCTGAGGTCCAGCGAAGATTGTCTCCTCCCGAATGCCTGAATGCATCTCTGCTGGGAGGAGTCCTCCGAAGGTAAGCCCATCATTCCTCTGCCCTTTCTTCCTTTCCCTTCCCTTACCCTCCTGACTGAAGTCGTGTCCTATCAAGGGAGCTTCCTTGGTGTCCTGCAAAGCTGAACGGCCTGTGAACAGAATAGCTTCTTGTCTCTTTCTGGTTGTGAATCTTGCAAATAGGAGATAAAACGCTGCATCCTAATAGAGTTTATTTTGAAGCCTTTGCCTTCACACTCTTCCCCCCCCCCCCTTGGCACCCTTTTGCTTTTCCAGAATTGAAAAGTGCCATAACAGGATTCATTGTGCATTTTCTTTTCCTGTTAAACAGACTTTCTCTACCTCCGCATTGCAAAAAAACAATAATTGAACAAGGAAGTCAGGTCTTCTGCCAGTTTACCCAATGCAGTCTAATGTTAAAAGGTGGTGAAGAAAAATACATGGATTATTTTAAAATAACACCCTTTCCAAATTGTATAAGACACTGATTGAGAAAAAACAGCCAAGTCCGATTTATTCTTGGGTGTTTGAGGTTCAGAAATGGACAGGTGGAGCTCTTCTAACCCTGATGTTGTTTATTGCCTGTCTGCACATTGAAGGTTTGCTGAAAGCAGAATTGTTGGGGAGTCAGATTTAAAAGCTAATCTGCTGTAATTTTGAAGGACAAAGTAAAGTTGTCCTTTAGTCAAATGTAAATCGTGAGATTTTACTTGGCCATGCCCATGTTATTTTTTTCTGCAACAATGTGGAAGTAATTGACTATCACTTGTAGGAGAAGAGCAGGCAGAGTTGGGGCTGGTGGATCATCAGTTTAGAGTCTTTGTGTTGCCACAAGAGATTCAAGTACAGCCCACTTGAATTCCATTGACCCTTATATAGTGCCAATTTAGTATTGAACTTTGTTGACCAGATTCTCGTGTATAGGCTTAAATAAATCTTATTTAACTATGCTTTAGAACAGCATTTCTCAGCCTAGCAAACTTTAAGATGGGTGGACTTCCAGCTTCCAGAATTCCTAGCCAGCATGCTTAAGTTCCTGAGGTTGAGAAACACTGCTTTGGAGAATTGCTAATATACAGCTTAATTTTCAGGAATTGGGGAATGTGGCCAATTCCCTCCTCAAATACCATCTATAGTGATGGAAGTACAGTGCACTTTACACATCCGAGATTTAAAAAAAATTTAAGGCTGCATTTAATATCCATGTACGGGTTCTGCCACAACAAAAGTTTGTTTGATGATGCTCTCTGTGTTTGTAAAAAGTTTTAATTTTCACTATGTCGGTCATCCTGATTGTAATGATGCTTGATAGTGTAAACGCAAAGGCAAAGCGTATCCTTCTCTTCCTCCCCCTTCCTTCCTTTTTCATCTTGTTTTCTGATGTTCATGTGATGGAACATTCAAAAGTAGGTCAGCTCTTGTTTTGGTCACAGTCCTCCCTTCCCTCCCTCCATCTCTTCCCTCCCTCCGTCAGTCAGTCGAAAGAGTATTGAATGTCAGCAACTTGCATTTCCCAGTTGCTTCAAAATGTGACCTCTTCAATGAATGCATCTAAACACCCTCTCCATCCCTGTCTCTCTCCTCCACAGAGCCAAATCTAAAAACGGGGGCCGCTCACTAAGGGAGAAGCTGGACAAAATTGGCTTGAACCTTCCTGCAGGCAGAAGGAAAGCTGCAAATGTGACATTACTTACATCGTTGGTAGAAGGTCAGTTGCTCTTCTCTCTATAAAGCCATTTCTGGGTTAAAGGGCAAGGCAAGCAATTTGTGTTCACCAATCAAAGTTGTCTTCCCAAAAAGGACACTCTTCAGATATACGGATGCAGGACTCAAAATAATGGTCTTGGTTCCAATTGAAGGAAAAGAAAGTGTCCTGGTGGTAAGAGCTGTTCCTCTCTGGATCCATGAGAGGTGATGGACCTATTCAGGGATGTGTAAAAGTAGAGTTTGGGCAGATTGAAAATGCTTCGGTTCAGAGTTCTGCCTGACTGCAAGCTAGCCTGAACGAGGAATTTCAATTCTCCCAATGCATAGTCAGAATCAGAATAGAGCTGGAAGGGACCTTGGAGGGACCTTCTAGTCCAACCCCCTGCTGAAGTAGGAAATCCTATATCACTTCAGACAAGTGACTGTCCAGTCTCTTCTTAAAAACCTCCAGTAATGGAGCACCCACAACTTCTGAAGGCAAGCTGTTCTACTGGATAATTGTCCTCACTTTTGGGAAATTTCTCCCCAATTTCAGGTTGCTTCTCTCCTTGATTAGTTTCCAGCAATTGTTTCTTGTTCTGCCTTATGGTGCTTTGGAAAATAAATTGACCCACTCCTCTCTGTGGCAGCTCCTCAAATATTGGAAGACTGCTATCAATTGTATTCCCCCCCCCCACAAGTCCTTCTTTTCTCTAGACTAGCCAAACCCAAATCCTGCAGCTGTTCTTCATATGTTTTAGTCCCCATATGTGTTAGTTCTTCATGTTTTAGTCTTTGAATTAAAACTGCAATTGAGCCCCACATTTCTGTTGTTAAGCAAGACAGCTGTTATGTGAGTTTTGCCCTATTTTATTATTTTTCTTGCCACAGTTGTTAAATAAATCACTGCAGTTGTTAAGTTAGTAACAGAGTTGTTGAGTGAATCCGGCTTCCCCCATTGAATTTACTTGTCAGAAGGTCACTAAAGGTGATCACAAGACCCCAGGACACTGCAGCCATCATAACTATGAACCATTTGCTGAGTGTCTGAATTTTGATCATGGGACCATGGGGATTGCTGTGGAAAATGGCTGTAAGTCACTTTTTCAGTGCAATTATAACTTTGGTCACTAAATGAATGGTTGTAAGTCGAGGACACTACCTGGAAGAAGTTGGACTTGAAGGATCTAATTGGCACTTTCCAATTCTGTGCCCCGGTGGCCCCAATTTTCATTCCAAAATGCTTTTTGTAGCTAAAACATGTTTGCCCTGCAAAGCTGCAAGTAAAGATGTTCCTACTCATACCAGAAGTGGGGAGGGAGGAATGAAGGATATGTTAGGGCATAACCTTGGAGGATAAACATCCTTGTCATGGATGGTATGTTTGTGTTAAAAAAAAAGTTTTGGATTGGGAGATTTTATAGACATTGTAAAATTGACATTTAATTTACTGCCAAAGCAGTAAAAATTGATTGTCTATTTTTTTAAAAAAGTGCATAATAATTGGAGATCAACGGTAAAATTTGTTCATCGAAGACTCATCATGTCACACTTCAGATGTGATCAGAAGCTTTGAATATCTCTCTTCTCCTTCCCAGATATAACTGGAGCCAATACTACCAGTTATTTTTCCCCCATGTTTGTCAGAGCTGATTCCAGTTAAATAACTGATTTGTTCGTTTGTTTCATTATGGGTAGATGAGGACATATATTTTATGCAGAAATGGCTGATTTAGAAGAATTGGATTGTCTGTTGCATGAATCTAAAGACTTTTTCGTAGAATAGAATAGAGTTTTTTATTGACCAAGCGTGATTGGACACAAAAGGAATTTGTCTTTGGTGCACATGCTCTCAGTGTACAAAAGGAAAAAATAACACAGATTCATCAAGACTCATAAGATACAACATTTAGTGATAGTCTACTAATAAGCAATCAAATCATACTTGGAAACAATAAAAACAATATAAGCTGTAAAGATACAAGCAACATGGATATAGCCAAAAGTGGGAAGAGATAGGTACTGGTAAGGTTGAGAAGAAGAAAAATAGTCTTAGTAGTTAATTTGACAGTGTTGTGGGAATTAGTTGTTTAGCAGAATGATGGCATTCTTTGATAACTATGTTTCTTGGAATACTTTAAGCTGTGTGCTAACAAGCAGCTTCAATTCTTGCTACATTGCCTGATTTCTTAAAAGAATTCCTTATAAAGTTGCACTGAGTAAAGCAGAGCTAAAAACAACCTATAAAAAGCTGAAAAGAAAGATTGGCAAGGACTGATAAGGGTTGAAAGCAATCGTGAACAGAGAAGAGCCTAAACCAGAGATTTTTGGATTGCTAAATCAGAAAGATAAATTGCAGCAATGTATGTTTTGTCTGTGGGATTCTAAAACTACCCTTTAAAACAAAAACTTTTATATATTTATAAATTGAAACAAAGGCATTTATATATTCTAAACAAACTGTAGACATGTGACCAAAAAATATAAATATTGTAAGCCACCCAGACCCTATTTGAAGTTAGGTGGCTTTTAAATCCATTAAATTAGATTAAATTAAATTTAGAAATATTTATCATGCAATGAGCTCCTTGTACAAGGAATTAGGACTGATACATCTCCTTTCATATACCAAATCTGTTGCAGGGAAATTTGTTGTGTTTAATAGGAGCAAGGTCTTCTGCTGGACTGTGTTTTCTGTTTTTTGGTGGTTGTTGTTGTTTTTAACTCTGCAATACTCAAGGCTCCCATACAACCTAAAACAATAAACTAAATAGTCATATGAATACAAGTAAGAGAGCCAATAATCAGGTAACAAATTAACATCAATATATTAATAAGAAAAGTTTCAATCAAGGAAGACATATTTCTACCATGGAATAAAATCAGGTCTTTGAGTCAAGCTTGACTCCTCACAATGTTATGGATACTACCACACAATTTTCTTGGCAGTAGTCAATAAGAGGTTTACTATTGCATTCTGGGAATCTAGGGTCTAGCCTAGAGCTTAGTTCTTCCCAAAAGTCTTCCCTCAAATATGAACCAAGCTGAGGCTTGCTTAGCTTGATAAAAGTCATTCCTAAAGTCAATGTTTTCAGAACTGCACTGATGAAGAAAATGGTTTGTTCTCTGCTGTTGCAGAAAGGTGGAGCAAAAACCAGTAGGAGAGGGAGCAGATTTCAGTTAAACTCTTAGGAGAAACCCTCAAACTATAGGATCAGTTTGCTGCAAAAAAGAGTTTTGAGAATAATATCTTCCTTGGCTCAAAAGAGTTTTGTGAATGGTGTCTTCCTTGGCTTAAGGTACTTTTGGCTAGTTGGTTGTGATACTTGCACAGCAAATGAGTTGAATGAGATGACCTCTAAGATCCCTTCTGATGTTGTTTTATTTTGGTGGGTGATGGAAGATAGAGAGATGCTGTAACCAAAAACAAAAGTAGAGAACCTTTAAATGCAAAATAATATTTAATGATAATTATGTCTTGTTTAGAAACAGGATGTATTTTCTAAGTCTGTTGAAACCGAGCAGCAAAATGTGATGAGTTTTTTTGTTTCAAATCTTCAACTTGCAACTGTTCCTGTAATTCCTATATGGTACTTGGACATTTGGAGTGAAAAGTTAAATTAGTACAAGACCTATCTCTGCTGAAATGAAGTATACAACTTGATGTGAAATTTGTCTCTGTAATACTTGCCCATGCTGTTTGATTCACATGTCAATGGCAACCTTTGCTACTGCAATCAAAGACAAATTCACATGGGTAAATCAGTTGTTTCCAAGGAAGTACATACATGTTTATAGTTAGAATACTTGCATTCCACAGCTTTTGCTGAACTGCATTATCAAATGGGCTGTCTGGATGAAATATATATATATAGATCCATTAAAAGTGAACAGTTGCCTTCCTAAGTATATTGATGCAAATGTCCTCTAATTTGGGATGACTGTATTTTGGCTTAAACTGCCGACATTGTCAGAAGTGATACATTCAGGAGCAGTCAGTGGAAATTCATTTGCTGCTTCACTTATAAATATCCTGGTTGCTTGGAACTTGTGTTAATTCATGCTAATTATTACCACAGAAATATTTTTGCAATTGCTTCACATTTTGCAAAAACATACTGGAGCAAATGACAATTAAAGGATGAGAATTATTTGTATGATGGGACTCAAGGTGACCTACTTTAAGATAGACTATTATTCTATAAAGGATCTTGACCCTTAATTATAATAAAAGTGCAATATTGCCTATTGCTTTCAATCAACCTTCCCCCACCTGTTCTCTTCCAGATGCGTGGGACTAATTTTCCTAATGCTCGAATAGCGTAGTTCTCAGTTTTGCTAACTGGCTGTTCTATGTGCAACAGAGTGCAATATACATCATAAAGCCATTATTCTGGGGAAGTTAGTTTTTTTGCAACTATTAGATACCCAGAGAAAAGCTTAGCATCAGAATATTACTCATCAATTAAAGGAGCTTTCTTAGGTAGCCCCACCCCCTTTTAAAAACTGAACTCAAATGGGGCTTTTATGAAATATAATGTGATGACCCAGGGTGGGATACAAAACACAGTCACACAAAACAGGTGCCCCTTTTATTCCTTTACTTTGCTTCCAAGCTCCGAATATCCTTGACAGAAGACAAAAAACTCCCACACAAACAGTTATAAGAAGGAGGAAAAAAGCAACACAAACCAAGCAAGATAAGGGCTGGAGGACATCCACAGATAACAGAACACACACTGGGAAGGATACCAAACTCAAGAGGAACCATAAACTAGAGATATTTCCACACTTTCTTTCCAGTGTTCGGCTGTTCGCATGTCCGTCCTCTTATCCAGTTGTCACAGCTGCAGCCAATGAAGAGGATCAAGGCCGTCTCCTCCCCCATAGACCACGTCTCTCCCTTATCCTCTCCTCCCTGAGTGCCCTAGGATGGCTAGTAGATGGGCTTGGGTCCTTCTTTGACTGCTCAGCCGGCCTCTGCCCTTCCCCAGCCTCCTCCACAACCTCTGGAGCCAACTTCCATTCCCTGTCGGGTGTTCTTCCTCTCCCTCAGAATCAGGCTTCACCAGGGACATGATATATAAGCTGGGGAGAAAAATAAATTTTGCTGAACCATATGGATTGGTTATGTCAGTGGCAAATATAGTTCATCTGTTTGTCTGCAAACGGTTATTTAAGTGGGTATGATCTAATAAGCAAATTCTTGCTTTTTCCCCCTCTTCTTTTTCCCTTCTGTGGTCCATTTGTAGGGGAAGCTGTACATCTTGCCCGCGATTTTGGCTATGTGTGTGAAACTGAATTCCCTTCGAAAGCTGTGGCGGAATATTTAACTCGGCCCCATCTGGGTCGGAACGAGATGGCCAGCAGGAAAAATATGCTCCTGGCCGCAAAGTAAGTTATCTTTATTTGAGTGAAAACCAATATGTAAGATTTATAGAATATATTAAAACGCTTAAGCAGTGTTTCCACAGTACAGGAAATCCTCAATTTACAACCACAATTGGATTGTATATTTTCAATTTCTAAACAAGCCAGTTGCTAAGTGAGTCATGCTCAAAGGTCACTAAATGAATGGTTGTAAATTAAGGACTACCTATAATCCCCACAACAGGGACAGACAAAAAATGAACCTTAATTAGTTCCAATGGGAATGGTTTGAAGAGTAAGGAAGAATATAAGCTGGATGGGAGCTTATTGTGAATGTGGGCAGAGCCTGGATTTTTCAATACAAAAAGGTTGCATTCTCCTTTTTAAAACTGCATTAGGTCAGTTTTAAGCTTACAATAAAGTTTTAATGGGTTTCTAACCTTCAGTGGTAGGAAACCAAAATTTGGCAGTTCTCCAAAACTTCAGGAAAGTGGGTTGAAAAGATGAAGGTTCTTTTCTTGCCTTACAAAATAGCATCTTTTAGAGTTTAGTGAATAGAATCGGGATTTAAATCAGATCCTTGCATTATAAATTACGGTTTTAAGAGCCATGATGGCACACTGGTTAGAATGCAGTATTGCAGTCTAACTGCCCATTGCCGAGAGTTCGATCCTGACCGACTCAAGGTTGACTCATCTTTCTGAGGTCGATAAAAACGATGACCCAGATTGTTGAGGGCAATCAGCTGACTGTAAACCACTGAGAGAGTGGTATCTTGTGTCTCTTTATGTACAAGAACATTCTTGTTTGTTTTGTATTTAATGAGTTCCTGTTATTGCCTGGACTAAAAATAGAGGACTATCTCTGTATGGCTTAGATATCCTATTCTGAATGGGTTTGTGTGGCTATTTTAGACAGTAAAATTTAGGCTTTATCTGCATTTGATGAATGTTTTGAATTGAATGGTGGAATAGTTTAAAGCAAGAAAAATCACTTGCTCCAAAATGTGTATTAGCTACCATTTTGAGAATTAGTGTCTTCCATAGGAGATACTGGAGACAAAATAGAAAAGTTGCCCTTTTAAAATAGTACTTAGGAGCAGAAACACATTTAACTTTAATAATGCTTGCAAGTTCCGATGAAAATGAATATTTGTAGATTCAAAATGTTGAGTTTTTGGCATTAGAGCAGCAATGAAACCCGTGGGGTATTCAAACTTAAGGAGAAATAGTAAAAGCATTTTAACAATGTCTAACAAGATACCTTCCATTTTTGCAAGTTTGTAAGATAGTTTAAGCTCTAGGTCAAAGGGCAGTGATATCTGTAGATGCCTCCACCTCAGCCATTGGCCTCCACCTGCCTCAGGTTTGCTTTTTCCATAAGTTTGCAAACCACAAATGGGGAAATACTGCTGCAGCTCCCTTTGAATTGCTTAATACAGCAAATCTCGGCAGAAGTTCAAGCTGAAAGCAACTAAACTGTGTTTAGTTCTAAAATTCTACTGGAACTACATCTGTGATTCTAAAACAAAGTCTGGTAAGAAAGGAACTCAGTAAATGTGTATTGACGAGAAAATTATTATCCTGGTCAACTAAATTGCTAGTCTTTAAGATTACAAATTATTTCTCTCGTTGCTGCTATTAAACCTATATAGCTTGCTTATGTGTTTATGATCTTAATTCAAGATACCTGTTTTATTCTCCTGCCATGGGCCTTATTCATTTAAGTAATCTTTCTGTAGCCTATAATAGATGAAGCTGAAGCAAATAGTGAGTGGGAACATCCATTCTCTTTATTACTCTTTAATCTCTTGTTTCTAACACTCCCCATCTCTTATCTTCTCTAGCTCTATTTTGGAATATAAAGCTGGAAGGAGGGAACTAATATATTCTACCAAGGCCTGAACTAATTTAATGTAGAGGAGTTTTGAAATTAAGCACAAGTATAAAAGCTAGTTCAGGGTGCCCATTTTAATTGTTGTTGACTGGAATCAAGCCTAAGCTACAAATGATTATCTTCTGTCAGAATCCTTGTTGAGCTAGATAGTCTAATCCAGGGGTGTCAAACTCGATTTCATTGAGGGCCACATCAGAGTTGTGTTTGACCTGGGTGTGTGTGGCCAGGGTGGCCATGGTCAGCATGATGTCACTTGTGTTGGGGTGTGTGTGCCTGTGGTGGCCCAAGCGCTCTGCCAGAGAAAACGGGCTCCCAAGTTCCGTTTTCAGTTGCAATGGCCTCTTGAAACATTCTGCCATTGAAAATGGAGCTTGTGGGGGCATGCACAGCTGTTGCGAGCTCCATTTTCTGCTGAGATGGCCTCCTGCAACACTGCCAGTAAAAATGGAGCTCGGGAGGGCTGTGTGAGGCCCTTCCAAGATCCTTTTTTGCTGGCAGAGGTACCTCAGGCCAGTCCAGGGCAACCCTGAGGGCCAGATCTAAGCACTTTGTGAACTGGATCTGGGCCCCGGGTCTTGAGTTTGACACCCTGGTGTAATCTGTAAAAAATGAGGCACAAAAGTCATTTTTTGACAAAAGTCCTTCCAACTCAATTTCATTGCCTTTGTCCAATGGAAATAGCTTAAACTTATATACTTTATACAAGCTTTACAGTGGTTTACATCCCTCTAAGCAGTCTACAGAGTCAGCCTATTGCCCCCAACAATCTGGGTCCTCATTTATTGACCTCAGAAGGATGGAAAGCTGAATCAACCTTGAGCCTGGTGAGAGTTGAATTGCCAAACTGCAGTCAGCAGAAGTAGCCTGCAGTACTGCACTCTAGCCACTGTGTCACCCTGGCCGCAACATTGTGCAGTGTTAAAAAAACTAATTTGCTTTCCTATTGCCTCTTCCAGACAGATCTGTAAAGAATTCACAGAGCTTCTCACTCAGGATCGAACCCCCCTTGGCAACGCGAGGCCAAGTCCTATCTTAGATCCTGGCATCCAGGGATGTTTGACTCACTTCAGCCTGATCACACATGGATTTGGGAGTGCTGCCATCTGCGCTGCGATGACATCGGTGCAGAACTACCTGAACGAAGCTCTCAAACTAGCAGACAAATCATACATGAATGCAGGAGATCAGAGTCCCCCAGATGGCAATAAGAACCTTGAGAAGATGGACAAGCACAGGAAGTGAGCATGAGATGAGAAAGACACAAAAAGACACAGAGAAAATAGACTTTAAAAAACTGTCACTGCACACAGACTTAAAGATCTTCTTGCCTAGAAGGCATGTAGATATTTCTTAGACCTTGCTTTGGGGCATCTTCTTCTCCTTTTTTGTTTTTTAAATTTTCAACCACATCCTTTTCTGGAGACGTGTGTTGTCTCTTTTCTCCTCTTTTAAAGCTGCTGTTATCCATTCATTTGGGACCATATACCTGAAGGTAAACATGGATTTATCTTTTTATTATTATTTTTTTTAAATTTAAATTGTAAAAGGTGGTGCTATCTCTTTTATTTTTTCCTCGTATGGAAATTTGTTACACGCTGTACCTGGACACTTTTGCGGGCAATGTTTTTCCTCCAATATATTTATGTGTGGTGGAATCTCAATGAAATTTCAGCAATAAACCAGTTTCAGCACATGCTCACGAGTTTTCCCTCCGTGGGAAAAAAGAAGAGACCGCATCTTCTTTCTGTTCAAAGAAAATCCAAGGTTTATTTTTGCATCTGAAAAATAGCAAGCTGCGGTTTACGGAACGACCCTAAGCTGCCATTTGATTCTCCTAGTTGTTAATTAGCCAAGATTTTGTAACCTCTTCAGATGCATCAATAAGCTATAATTAAAACAGGAAGCAGGTGTTTCGGTATTCATTGCCACTGCCAAAGGACCAGATTTCTATGTGTGTTAAGAGACAGAGATGGAAAAGGGAGAGGAAAGTACATTGGCTGGACCAAGTTCGTTTTAAAATTATGGTTAAACTTTTTATCAGTCAGGCTGTGTAAGAGAGTTCATGCCCATATCTTGTAGAACAGGACCAGCATGATTGTGTAGTAGTTTGTAAGTAAGTTAAGTTTTGAGAAACTAATTAAGAGGGATAATTAAAAAGTTTGAGCGTGCTGTGAGATTCAGGCAAAGGCTTGATCACGTTCTAAGTTGCCTCAGTTGATGCTCAGACATTCAGAGCTATCTAGATTATTCATGAAGAATTTCCACCACACCTCAAAAAGCAAATACCGTATCCGGTCACTAAATCAGGTGGATTTCAGTGGTCTCAGTTGCTGATATCTTGTGACATTAATTCTTGTAGCATCATAACCTTAATATTGTGTTCATTTTGCATCTGCAGCATCATGTGATATCTCTTGAAAAATCACTCAGAGAATTCATTTTAAATGTGCATTCATGTTGTAGTATGGAAGTTTGACTGGGTTCCTATTACTTCATTGAAAACCAAGAGGTAGAAAGAACATAGTGCAGTATTAGCCCCTGTTTTTCTGAGTTTTCGACAAAATACTGAGATTTCTGATTTTAATTTTAGGAAAAAAAATAGCAATAAAGTGAAACAATGTGATAGTTTTGAATATGCTTGCCTTTTTTTTTTTAAAGTTCTGATTTCTAGGCATAATTTAAGAAACACGTATTTTAATATAATGAGGTTGCAGATTTTTTAAAAACAGTTGCAAGACTGAAATGTTCTGTAGCAGATCTTTTGTATTCAAGGGAGAGTTACTTTGAGCTAATATTAAAACATTAATTTTTCATCTACTTTAAAAATATGAAAAAGAGATACTGCAGCTTTATGTGCATCATCATCAGGTCATTTTTTTAAATTAAAAAAGGAAAAAAACTTGAAAATAGGCACGTAAGTTTTAATTTTTTTTGTTTGCCTATGTAGGCCAAAAATATAAATATATGTATGTCTCCAGGGAAGGTTTATGTGTATAAGGGAAAACAATGTCTTGAATGTATATATTTATTTATGTGTAATTTAAAAGGGGTTTGTAAATAATGGTGAACATTTTAATACTTTTTTAATAAATGGGATTCAGATTTTAAAAGTTTACCCCACCCCACAAAAAAATAAAAATAAAAAAATGAAATAAATAAATAAAATACTGGCTAAACTGCATACACTGCTAGATGATGTACAGTCTGTTTTATGCTAAATATTTAAAGACTTTTTACAAATAAAATAAAATTTTCCCCTGTTTTGGCACTGGAGAGTTATATATGTTTGAAAGTGTCTGTTGAATGAGCAATAACTGCTTATTTGATAGTAATTGGAATGAGTGCAGATGTATTCATTTGTCTGAAATGGTATAGTGTTTCCTGCTTAAGCAGGTTGGACTAGAAGACCTCCAAGGTCCCTTCCAACCTGTTCTGTTCTGTTCTACTCTTCTCTTCTCTCTTCTCTTTCTCTCTCTCTCTCTCTCTCTGAGAGAGAGAGAGAGAGAAAGAGAATAATAGATAGAAATGATAAAACTGCAACCACTCTTTTGGGGAAGAATTGTGAACATTTTCTTATTCACTATACCATTGTATACCACAATCCATGCAATTAATACAAATATTCTGGGCAGAAATATTGAATATTGTTTACTGGGGAAAACTGATTTTTTTTTTCGAATGTGGATGGGACCACAAATCCTACAAAAGTAAACAAACCTCAGAAACTGTGACACAAGATACAAGAACAGTATTCCAATATCATCTGAGGGGATGCCACAAAGAAAAGGGAGTCAAACTATCCTTCAAGGGCAGGACAAGCACTAGTGGATGATTATCAGAGATCCAACTTAGAATTAATAGTGAGAACAATTAATCAGTGGAACAGCTTGCCTCAAAAAGTCAAGTGTCCTCCAATACTGGAGGTTTTTAAGAAGAGAGTGGACAATCATTTGTCTTGAAATGATAATAGGATAGAATAGAACAGAATAGAATAGAATAGAATAGAAATCTTTATTGGCCAAGTGTGATTGGACACACAAGGAATTTGTCTTGGTGCAAATACTCTCAGGGTACATAAAAGATACATTCGTCAAGAGTCGAGAATCATAAGGTATGACACTTAATGATAAAGAGTTTGCTGCTTGAGCAAGGTGTTAGACTAGAAGACCTCCAAGGTTCCCTTCTACTCAAGCTATTTTGTTAAACTGTCATTTCAATGTTTGTTGTATATATGAAGTACCAGGGAACATAATAGGAGGATCTTGCTCTTATGTTTATTTTATTTATTTTGATTTGTCAATTGCTTACAAGATAATACGTATAAGTATATACATCGTTATGAATACACAAAATGGGTACATGTAAGAAAAATAAAAGAAACAATAGGACAGGGACGGTCCCTCACCTGTTTTAGAAAAAGTATATCTAAGCAAATAAAGTTGGAGGGATATTTACAATAAATACATATTCTGGCTATCCGCTTAAGGGTATAACATGGCTATAAAGGTATAAAAGGACTGGCAAGCAGGTGTCCCTGTTATCCTTAATGAATTTAGAAGAATTTGATATTTTAAAAAAACTAATGACAATACAAAAACGGGAAATATTTCAGTGGGAGATTAGACTAGGAAATTTCAAGGTTATGGATTAGGGTGGGAAATCAGACCAGTCAAAAGAAGGTAATAGTCTTGTGGCTGTGAAGTCATGAAGCGTTGGCTTAAATGAGATTTTATGTATCTATTCAGTTTAACTGTTTGAGATTGCAGGCTATGCTGATCATAATTAGTTACAGAGTTTGGCCAATAGGTCAGAATCAAATGACTGGCTAATGGCTCACTGAAGAACCACAAAGATATCAATTCAACACACAATTTAACTAGAAACTATGTTAGTTGTTATTTTAGATAATCCAACCCCCCCCCAAATCCCAATCTATAACTAAGCAGGCTGAATCAGTTTCTGCACCTCAACACCCACTAAGACAGTGTTTCTGAACTGTGGCAGCTTTAACTTGTAGACTTCAATTCCCAGAATTCCACAGCCAGCATGGTGGACCCTATCAGGAAACCAACATTATGAATGTTAATGCTACCTTTAGTAAGGAACCAAATCTTGCAAGTCTGAAGATTCCCCTCTTTCTCCCTTTATCTTTGTCAAAAACTAGAGAATATCTTGTTTTGAGTCACTTTCTCAAATTACATTTCTGCCCCAATTTGGATTTAGTTTACTGTCTCTTGCTTTGGTTGTGGCTATTCCTACTGTTCCACAAGTTGATTTCTGTTTCATTGTAGGCTATTTCATAATAGCAATAGCAATAGTACTTAGATTTATATACAGCTTCATAGTGCTTTATAGCCCTCTCTAAGCGGTCTACAGAGTCAGCCTATTGCCTCCAATAATCTCGGTCCTCATTTTACCCAACTTGGAAGGATGGAAGGCTGAGTCAACCTTGAGCCTGGTGAGATTCGAACTGCCAAATTGCAGTCAGCTGGCAGTCAGCAGAAGTAGCCTTCAATATTGCACTCTAACCACTCTTCCTGAGACTGCATGGCTGCTCTCTGGAGGTGCAATGCAATCCCTGGAAAAGACAGTTTAAGGAGTTGCAGAAGTGCAATATTTGCATCCCTGCATACTTCAAGCCACCATTTTCCCTTTGTTTCTAAAACATTATATTACACAGGGGTCTAAGCTCCCCTCCCTACCCAGCTCTCAAAAAGAGAGCACAGGGTAGTAAAGATAATTACTGTAATGCCCGATCACCATTTGAATGGGCTACTTCTGTAATGCACTTTATTTGTGGGGCTGCCTTTGAACACAGTGGGGCATCCAGGCTGCAAATGGACCAAATCAGCCAATTTTAAGATGGCTGCACTGATAATAGGTTTCTGGGCCCAATTATAGATTCTGCTAGTACCTTTATGGTTGTGTGAATATATCACAAACTATTACTGTTGAACGAAGGCCTTCTGAAGATCCTCCTGCTTCAAGAGGTACATGGAATGTGGCTCCTATGGCAAACATTTGGCCTTCACCAGTGGTATGCATGACACTGTCCCTTATTGCTTTTTGGGAAATCTCTGAAGGCTTCCAAGATGATTTGGTCCTGAATGATTGGGGTTAGTTGCTATTGTTATTGATTTCTCTTGTACTACTTGCTTGGTTGTTGCATGTCATCAGGGCAATTGATCCAGACAGTTTAGAAATATTGTAAAATACCTGTGTACATAAATTCAGTTATCATAAACCACCATAGTAGAGTTGGCATAATGCTCAAAACGAAAAACAAAGTGTACAGTCTAGTGCAGGATGTAATTCCAGTCTGCAGAAGTACATTATTTGAATGCATCAGTCAATAATAATAAAGACCAACCATATGACTGGATAATTAAGTGCCTAGAAATATCAGGAGTCAGTAGAAACATCAGAAGCTTTGTTCAAAGTTCATTGGCATCATGGAAGACAATTGCTAATCAGTGGTGATAGACTTGGGAGCGTCTATTGTTTGTCATTACATTGATTCCTCCGTCAGCAATACTGAATAAGTCAGGCCATGGCTACCAAGTCTGGATAATGCACATTATGTTATCTGGAGATAGCAGAAGAGAAGAGAAAGAATTTGACATAATCACAAAATACAAAGACCTGCAAATAAAAGTAGAACGACTGTGGCAAAAGAAAGCAGAGATTGTCGCAACAATAATAAGTGCAATTCCAAAACACCATCGCCTTTGTCAAAACAACACAAGTCAATTGCAGAAGGCAGCTTATATCCTATGATACCTTTAATATGATTAAACAACAACACCTGTCTATCCTGGGTCCTCAGGAAGGACTCAATAAGTGGACAAAAATGCCAGATCTAGTCTAAACATCTTGACTATGACCAACAATAATTTATTAAATTTGTCTTTGTTGGCCCTGGTAGATTTTGTCCTAAAATGGGATTTGAGCCATTTCTAAAACCATTTTGATGTATCTGTAATTACTCATGCTGTTTCTAAAATACTGATATAAATGCTTATTTAACTATAGATAGCAATTGAAAATGGAAAAAGAAACACTTTTCACTGTTGACAAAGGACAGCATCCCGTAGTAAAATGCTGGCAGCAATGTCAACCATCCACCAGAAACTCTTTCTTCCTGCAGTAGTGCAGTAGTGCAGTCATGCATATTCAATTGTTAAATCTGATATTCTTTGTTAAAATGCAGTTGATAAGATGGAACTCTAATATTTTAGAATAGAATAGAATTTTAATAGCTCATCAATAGTTGAATCACTATCATCATCCCAAATCAGTTCAACATAGAGTGAAAACTTATT
The DNA here is from genome assembly GCA_015471245.1 of Laticauda colubrina. NCBI lineage: Eukaryota > Metazoa > Chordata > Lepidosauria > Squamata > Elapidae > Laticauda > Laticauda colubrina. The sequence continues at coordinate 27,551,159 of BLBF01000041.1, forward strand.
TCGATGCTTTCCAACAGTTTCAGCATGACACAAGAAATTTCAAGTTAGTGCTTCTAAATCAAAGTTTCCCAAACTTTGAGGTGTATTTCCCTTGGGGTATTGCAGACAGACCAAGAGAAGTGTGAAGAACCTTTCAGCTGTACATTGTTACAAAAATCCACCTTTCCTCAAGTTTCATTGCGTTGTTTTCATTGTTCATTTGTGTTCATTTCGGTGTTTGGATTTTAAGGGAAGGTGTATACATTAACATGACATAGAAGAAAGCTGTGAGGGTAAAATATTTAGGAATATTGCTGTAGATGGTGTTATAATTTCTGTCCCATGTTTCTTTGGGTAGCCAGTTTTAGCATATGGGTTGAAAAAATATAATTTTTAACACATGTTTACAAAAAAGAGTGAAATTTAACATTCACTTTTTCTAACCTAGATACTTCTAGATATATTTGACTACAATGTCTATCATTCCCAGCTAGCAAATTAACTAAAGCTCCACTGATTGCTAGTTAACATGAATTGTTAATAAATTGTTATTTTAGGCAGATGATGTAATTATGGCAAATTCTTATGAAACAAAGAGAATGATGAAAACATTTAATATTGTCTCTGTCCCTTGGAATGTTATTTTTTCCTTTATGCTGAGCACCTTTGATCATGCTAAAACACAATATTTTAAATTAGCTAAGCAGAATATGTAAGCATTCCTTTTATTAATGAATCATTGGAATAATTGCCCTCTGGGAGAAGAAACAAGCATTTTTTCACTTATTACAACATGGATCCAAGTGAAGCTAGCAACATTGTCTAGTGGGATTGAACTAGTGCTTAATACAGATGCCAGCATTCAACAAATTACTTTCACTGCCTGACTAATACATATGGCTGTGTTTATGATACAGATGGGATCACAACAATGCCTAGTTCAGTGCTTAAGAAACTTTAAGAGACTTTGGCTTCCTAGAGGAAAAAGAAATTTCTCATGAATTAAAATATTGTACTTTTGGGAGTTCTGCACAAAATGTCTTAGTGGTCAGTATTCTTTTAACAAAGTTACCCACTTCACTCAGGAGAAATAATAATAGTAGTAATAATTCTATCATCATCAATAATAAGCTGTTGCAAGAAGATTGTGCAAACTGACTTCAAGCAGCAGCATGATAAAGTAGCAACAATGGTGCATTGGAAGATCTGCTAAAAGTACCTTTTGCTTGCAAGCAACAAGTTGTGGGATCATAAAATAGACCACACAATAGAAAATGAAGAGCTAAAGTGCTATTGGATTCAAACCAACTGTCACCCTGCCACATAATACCTCAGACTTAAACATTGTTGATGAGAACAATAAAAAAGTCTGGATAGTGAACACTGAAATACTGGAAACAACAGAATAAAGGAGAAAGAATTGAAGAAAATCACAAAATCCAAATTGAAATAGAGGTAAATTGAAATAGATTGGGGCAAAAGAAAGCAAAAGAAAACAAAGACACTACCATAGTAATAAGTGGACTGCAACTATTGCTGCCTGCTTGACGATGGAGGGGCTTATGATCTTTCCAGTAATCTTCTGGTGCAGGAATTCATAGGATACTGTTAAACACTTCATGAAGAAAATGGGCAGCAACCCTGTGTTTTCAGAGTGGTGATTTTTGACCCAGATAATATGATTATGCTACCAGACTTACTAATTTGATCCGACAGGAACAGCTGCGGACTCGATTGCTTGTATTATGGGAACAGAACATGTGAGTATCTCAGAAGTGTCAAGAGAAGGATGTCATGATTTGTTCTGAATTGCCTCAGAATGCAGGACATGGAAGAATAACCTTAATCTACAAGAAAATATGTTCTCAGTGAATGGTTAGGAAAAATATTCAAATAGTAGGAACACATCAACATTTGGAACCACTTGCAGAAGGAACTTGACTGCAGAAAATAGGACTTCAGCAACAGAGTGGTCAATCTTTGGAATACTCTATCTGACTCTGTGGTTTCTTCCCCTAACCCCAAAAACTTTAACCTTAGACTGTCTACTGTTGACATCACCCCTTCCTAAGAGACCTGTAGGAGGGCGTGCATAAGTGCATAATCATGCCTACCATCCCTGTCCTACTGTTTTTTTTATTTTTCTTATAAGTATCTATCTCATGTATTCAAAACTATATTAATTCTTATACCTGTATCTTGTAAGCGATTGACAAATCAAATAAATGTAAAATGTAAATGAGGTCTAAGTTTGCCATTGCTGGATTATAAAAAGGTTGGACTTTTGCAGATCTTGAACAGTTGCTGCTACTACTTTTGTAATCCATGATTGTCTCTTGGTAGGATTCTGGAGAGAGTTATTTATACAGCCTTCCTTCCTTCCTTCCTTCCTTCCTTCCTTCCTTCCTTCCTTCCTTCTTTCCTTCCTTTCCCCCTCCCTCTCTATAACATGGCAATGGCATACGTTCCTTACATAACTTTGATAAGTTATGCAAAACTGCATAACTTTGCAAAACTGGCTGATAAATTTAAATCACACCACATTGTCCAATACACATTTTTCTACTAATGTGCCAGACAGCTTGTCCATTTTTGTTTACAAATAAACCAGAATGTGTCCTTCCCCCAAAAGGATGGTAAGATTCAAAAGACACATTTTGTAATTTGGATTCTTGCAGAACAATGAGATGGCTGCGAAGGATGTCCTATTCTGTGTGAAACAGATGCACGCATGCACAAACACACATGAAGATGCTTTCAAGCTCCCCTAAAAATGTAGAGGGATTCAGTAGAATGCCAACTTGTCTCAATAAAAATTCAACATAATTGAACCTAAGGAAAATTGTGGAAGAAACAGTGTAAAGAAGTATGCCAGCCCCATTTTGTCCTTCAGAGCATTTATAATAATTATGTTTGGACAGGGGAAAGGCAGTTAAAGATACTTCTCTTTCTTCTTAGTACCTTAATTTGCAGCAAATAAAGATTTTAGGTCCTGTTTTTTTCAGGTTCAGGTCACTGAGACAGAGTGATTGGCTTGAAATCACATGGCAAAATCTCCAGTTGAGTAGGAAATTTAAACTGGGGCCTCCTTGGTCCAAGTACAGGATTTTAATTTCTATACTATATTAGTTCTCTATGAATCCTGATATATGTAGAAAGAGGTCAGTTTCTTGGAAAAGTTTGTTAATTGAAAGATCAAGAAAATGCAGAACTAAGTTCATGCAGAATCAAAATACTACAACTGTTTGGGCTTGCACGTAACAGGGTTTTTAATGAAATTGCATGGGCTTTGGAATATACTTGCACATCCTCAGTTGTATATTTTAATCGCTACTTCACTCTGATTGTTCTGTAAAGGTTGGTCCCACTGGCCGACAGATGCAAAACATATGCATAAAGGACACAGCGGATGAGAAAAATTTCGGGGGTGGCTCCATCCATTGTCATCTGCTCCAAAAAGTGGTGAAAATTTGCATAAACGGAACAGAAAAGAATGGACGTGGGTAGTATGTAGTGGGGATGTTAAACGGATGTTCATAGGAAGCCTAGCGAATGACAGCGGATGGAAGTGGATGATACCTCCGAAGGGGTTCCGGGGGAGAATTGCGAAGCGGACGCATAGCGGATGAAGCGGATGCATCATGGATGCCTATAGGAAACAAAGCATCGTGGGACTGTATGGTCCACCATGCCAGCGATCCAGATGATTTTCTCCCTCTTTTTATAGAAAATATCAGTTGTCCGCAAGGTGTCCTTCTACATACTCTAGACATACTGCAGACATCCTAAATATACGAGATACATCCCAGATACAAACATTTTGTCCGTTTTAATCCTTTGTTTATGAGATGCATACACTTACATCCTTTCTATTTCCGTGCTACTAATGCTGTGTAGACGTTCTGTGTACCTTTTGTTTCCTCCCTCTTTCCATTTTTAGCTGCAGCGGATGTGAGTTGAGGGGATGGCCAGAGGATGCAGAGAGGATACAGCGGATGTTTAATGGATGACAATGGACATAGAACGTTTGTTGCCCATATATGTCGCGGATGTACATCGTACGCGGCGGAAAGTTCATCCACTCACAAAGTTTTCTGCAGTTCAAAACTTCTTGCACGGATGAAATCTCAGTGGATGGATGCTTGAGGGATAGAGCGTATGAAACACGTATGCAGTGAGTACACAATGAATGCATAGCGTTTTCCAATGGAGGGCAAGCTTTTTTTAACGTTTTACATCCTCTTTGCATCTGTAAGTGCAGTGGGACCGGGACTTAAGGACAGCATGAAGAGACAATGTAAACAACTGGGGCAATATGTAGAACTTTGTTCTCCAACCTGGTACCCCTCAGATATGCTGCATTACTACATTCATCATCTGAATTATGTTTGATGGGGTCCAAATGTAAGATTAACTTAATGAATTAAATTAAAAGTAAGATTTTATTTAGTATTGCCTAACATTAACTAACTGGCACCTTCCTTTTGTCCACACACATTTCCATAAATAAGACTGTTCTTGCTATCTCAATTATCTTTTCCTATATATGGCTATGTAGCATGTCTGAGATGCTTCACACTATTACTCACTTCTGTGTTTATGATACTATTAGACTACGGGATCAACTGCACAACACTGAGACCTTGGGCTTAACATGTCTGCTGATGTGGGTTTGATATCAACTCTACTCATGACCCTTTTTGCTTTCAGAAGGAAGGAAGGAAGGAAGGAAGGAAGGAAGGAAGGAAGGAAGGAA
>BLBF01000041.1:27555903-27609141 GCA_015471245.1 Laticauda colubrina
GAAGGAAGGAAGGAAGGAAGGAAGGAAGGAAGGAAGGAAGGAAGGAAAGCAATATAAACAACCCTCTCCAGAGTCCTACCAAGAGACAACAGCCATGGATTACAAAAGTAGCAGCAGCAACTGTTCAAGATCTGCAAAGATCCAACCTCTTTATAATCCAGCAATGGCAAACTTAGACCAGATTTTTGAATCTGGTCATTAACATATATTTGGGTGGTGATCAAATGCAACCCCTGACCAGAAATTCCTGAAGACGAAACATTAGAAGACGAAGAAATCGCCAAAGTTGTGGAACGAATTATGGTTGTGACCAGAAGTTCTACTATCTTTTGTTTATTTATCTATTTATTTATTCAATTGCGATAGCCTCTCAACTCAACCAGGGAGGCTTACAATTCCAAAATTATAAAACAATTACACACATTAAAACAGTAAAAAACACCCACAAAATAAATAAACAGAAAGAGCAGCCGTGATGATTGATTAACTAATGGTGAAACCAAACAACAGGACTCGATACATTCTGAGCTCCAGGCCTGGGTACGTAGCCTGGGTACGTTTTAAGGTATTGTGAAAGGACAATAGGGTTGCCACCATTCTCATCTCCAAAGGGAGTCTATTTCATGAGGAGGGGGCTACAGCAGAGAAAGCCCATCCTCCAGATCCCATCAGTTGGCAATCTTTGGATGATGGGTTCTGTATCATCTGTTGCAGGGGTGGGATTCAAATTTTTTAACAACCAGTTCTGTGGGCATGGCTTGATGAGTGTGGCCATGTGACTAAGTGGACATGGCTTCTTCTTTTTTGCAGCAACCCCCCCTGCCATTTTTTGCCTCCTGGGCCTCAGGGAAGCCTCCTGGGGGGTGTTTTTGCTCCCAGAAGGCTTCCCTGGGGCTCAGGAAGGCAAAAAATGAAGCCCTGTGTCCCTTTTTTTTTTACCTCCTGGGCCTCAGGGAAGCCTCCTGGAGGAAACACTAAGACAGGGAGGGGGATTCTGGCACAGCTGATCATTAGAACAGCTGATCATTGGGGGGAAAAACTACCTTAAGGAGATACTGGGCAGGGGAGAATGCAGTCAGCGATTTCAGGCATGCCAATAAGGATGACTGGGTAGGGAGGGGCAGGGCCAGCCAGGGGCACAATTTGCTGGCTTTCTGAACTGTGCAGAATCATAACAACCAGTTCCATAGAACTGGTCCAAACCGGTACAATCCCATCCTTGATCAGTTGGATTGGAACTGGGCAGGTAGAAAGTCTTGGAAAAAGATGGTCCTTCAGGTAACCCAGTGCCAAGCCATGTAGGGCTTTAAATGTGACAATCAGCACCTTGAATTGCACCTGGAAACAGTGCAGCTTAAACAGTAGTGCTATTTACACTTACCGTGTAGCCAGAATCATTTGTTACCTGCTCAGTGGCATTTTCCACCAGCTGAAGTTTTCAAATGCTTTTCAAAGACAGCCCCATAGAGAGGACATTACAGTAATCTACGTGAGAGGTTACAAGATCATGGATGATGATGAGCAGGGCCTCCCAATCCAGGATATACAAATATGTTTCATTTTTCCAGGTTCCAGTTCTTTTAGCTGCCATGGTGTAACCAAAGATCTTTAATAAATCACATCCTTTGGTGTGAAAATCTTGACCTACTTGATGTCATATATTTTATATTTTGATAATTTGCTGCTCAACATCGTGAATTCATGGTTACCCTGGTTTTTCAGATTTGCCTCTTTGTAAGCTAACTATTTTCCAAATTCCATATTTGGAAAAGATTTTGTGGGATTAAAAAAACAGGAGATATTTATATTGTGCCTTGATAGTATTGGAAAATTATCACTGAGATGGCCTTGTGGTTTTTGACAGCATCTACCCGAAACTTAATTCTGATTGGGATAGCAAAACTACGTCAACAACCCTTCCAGTCAGAAGTGTGGTTAGTATTCATCATAAGGCATCAGAATTTTTCTACTGTAGAGTTTCCTCCCCAGGAATTTAATAAACTGCAACCCAATAACAGGTCAAACAAGAGAGTAATTTTTAATCTGACTGGGTGTGTGGGTGCAAGAAGCCACATCTGGTGAATTTGATGTGACTCTGATAAACATCTAATGGTGAATCATCTATTTTCAGTTTCCACTATGTCGTTTCCATGTACTTCTCTGACTAGAAATATTAACAGTAAGACTGTGCATTGTTTATCATTTGTTTATTAAATTTATTATTTAATAATAAAGTTTATATACATTACTGTAGTTAATTAACACATTCAGACTGCCATTTAAAGTCAAGCATACTACCCCAAAGGTGCTTTTTCAAGAGGCAACTGAAAAACCTTTATTTTTCCTTGAAAATGTTTCTGAACTAAAGAAGGGTCATGAAAAGTGAAAGACAAAAAAAGTCCAGTTGCCTCTTGAAAAAAACACCTTTGGGAAAACCATGACCTGGATGACTGAGAATCTTCATAGACACAATAGACACATTCTAATATGCAATTCTTTCATGTTAAGGTTTAAAATGCAGAATTTCCTGTTCTTTTGAATCAATATTTTATTTATCTATTTATTTATGTAACTGCTCAACTCACATATAGCAATAGCACTTAGACTTATATACCACGCTACAGTGCTTTACAGTCCTTTCTAAGCAGTTTATAGAGTCAGCATATTTACCCCCAACAATTTGGGTTCTCATTTTACCCACCTCAGAAGGATGGAAGGCTAACTCAGCCTTGAATCATGTAGGTGATTCCAGGTGACTTACAAAATTTTAAAAATCCATCATATAATATAAAACCTTTAAACTTATCTCATCCATGGCAGCAACAACATAATAAAATCAGCCACCTGTCTCCATTTGTGATTCCCAGACCTGCTGACCTGTTTTTATTGAATAGTTGCAAACTACCATTAGACTTTGCATGCATTAAAGCAGCAGTCACCAACCCACTGGTTGCCCACGAGAAAATTTTGGTGGGCCGCAGAGAAATCTCACCCCCAGAGCATCTCCCAAAGCAATTCATCCAGGCTGCACAGAAACACAAGTTTCTGGCTACGCCACCCTCATGGCCCATGGGAACCCTCCCTGCCCACTCATTCCTTACTCGGCAAACTTGCTTGCTAAATTGCTATTTTTCCTCTTTCCGACCATCAGACTAAACTAACTGATGGCAGATAGATATATCACTGAATAAATCTGTGGTTCTATGAGCAACTCAATCTGCCTGCCTGCTTTGCCTGATTTTGGATAAAAGTTGCTCTTTTTTAATGAAAAAATCAATATTTATATGAATATTTATGCTATTTACATACAAGCCATGCCCAGCCAGTCACATGACCACCAAGCCACACCCACAAATTAGGCTACACCCACAGAACCAGTTAGTGGTCTCTGGGATTTAAAATTATGAGTTTGGTGGTCCCTGAAGTCCAAAAGGTTGGCAAATCCTGCATTAAAGGACTTTAATCTAGATTTGACAAGAAATATGCGAAGACACAAAGGCAATGTCCTTATCATTAACAAGGAATGCTGCATGTGCCATTGGTGCAACTAAGGCTGGTGAACTAATGCATACCTTATGTTCTGTATGGAACTTGGTAGGTTCCAAGTACTCCATTCTGATTGGCCGAAAAGGCCACTTACGGATTGGTTCACTAGGAACTAATCCAGGAAGCCACCAAACAACGGGAAGAATTAAATAACTGTCATTGGCCACAAGCCGGCAGGCTAGTCACTATATAAAGGGCTGCCGCTGCTTGGGCTATGTTCCGTTTCTTTACCTAGTGGTTTGAAATAAAGAGTTGTTGTTTGGAACCCGGTCTCTTGCACTTCTTTCTGGATGAAACACCTTATCTTACTATTAAGCATATTGTGGAAGCTTCAACTGACTAAACTAGATAGTGGAGGTAAATAGGTATGGCCCCATCAGGTGATGTATGAAAATTTCAATTTGGACATAACATGATTAAATGGCAAAGATCAGGAGTGGGATCCAACAGGGTTAACGACCAGGTTGGTGAATTATGAGATTTGGTAACTTACAATGTGCTTCCTTGCACGCTGCACGCACACCTGTAAATCGTCATCAGCCTGGTGCCTGGACAGCTTAGTAGCGCTGCATGCCGAGAAGCAACCTTTGAAAAAGTACTTTTTTCAAAGTACTGCTTTTTTAACTGTAGCTGTGCCTCGCATGGCAGCTGAAGTTGAAAATGCAGTAAATAAAGGTCAGGTAAGAGCCCGGGCAGGCAGGTGGGCAAAAACATCAGCAGACATAGAACCGGTTCTATGTCTGCTGCTCTTCAGAGCGACCAGTTCTACAGAGGTGGATAGAACTGGTAGAAACACATCCGTGGCAAAGATTATTTATGTATGAAATGAAAGAAAAAAATAGATACATAATAGTGAAACTATTAGAAAGAGGAAGGCTATCTTACCTCTGAATTAAAATCATTTGAAAGCTACTTAGAGAAGAAAGCACAAATCCTGTGTGAAAATTACCGAAGATTTATCTGTCAAAGATAAATTAGAATGATAATGTGGCAGATGCTTAAAGAGAGCAAAAAGAATTATATTTGTACAGGAATGTGTGGAGTTATGCTGGGGGCAAGTATGAAACAAGACAATTGGTAAAATGATGAAGTTGAAGTGACTCTGGATGAGGACACAAATCCTAAGTTTTTGAACAAACACTATATGCATTTGTGTCCTCATCCATAATTATTTACACTTCATTATTTGAAATTGTCATGGGTTATTTTCAGTATACTTATGTCAGTGGGCTCCAAAACCCCAGAGAGCCAATATAATCATACAGACCTCTAAGCAAAACACACACACTGTCTTTTGCACTTAAAAGCCAGTACTCAGTGTTTATTAATGTTTGCACCATTCTTTTAAGAATTTCATACTCAGCCTATTATCTAAAGCCCATGTCACACTGCACTAATGGATAGAAAGAGGATGTAAAACGGAGAGAAAAACTTGCCATCCATTGGTTAACACGATTCATCCGTTCTGTAGTCACTGCATACGTTTTTCAACCTCTCTATCCATCCAGCATCCGTTGACTGAGGTTCCATCCGCTCAAAAAGTTTTGAGCTGCTCAAAACTTTTTGAGCGGAAAATATATCCAACATGTCCATTCTGCATCCGCAACACATATGGGGAATATCCGTTCTACAACCGTCGTGATCTGTTACGTGATCCGCTAGGCATCCGCTGTGCATCCGCGCAACTCAAATCCTCTCAAGCAGAAAACGGACACAGGGAGGAAGCGAAATGGTCGCGGAACGGACGCACAGTTTTAGTAGCATGGATGGAGAAAGGATGAAAGTGGATGCAGCTCACAAAAAAAGCATTTAAAACAGAAAAAACGTTTGCAGAGGGGACCTATCTCGGATATTAAGGATGTCTAGAGGATGCCTAGAGGATGCAAAAGGACACCTAGTGGAAAACCTATATTGCCTATAAAAAGGGGGAGGAACTCACCTGGATCTCACTTTCAGACCAGCAGCCCTGCTGTGCAGACCTCTGCAGGCTTCATCTGGCTCTTGCTCTTCCCCAGCATCCATTGATGTCCACCATGGATCATAACACAGCCCTTTTGGTAGCCACCATCGTTCTGCAACAGTGCGAAGCCATCTACAGGCTCTTTCAACTGTTCTACGGGAAGAAAAGGAGGCGGCCAAGAAGCGTCTGGGTCCGAAGATGGATCGGGAGAAGAGCAGAGTATGGACTGTACAACAAGCTGATGGTGGAGCTGAGGAACGAAGACGCTCGTACATTCCAGAACTTCATGAGGATGCCTCCAGCCATGTTTGACGAAGTTGTGCAGCGGCTGACACAAAGGTTGACCAAGGCAAACACCAACTTCCAGTCCAGCCTGGACCCTGGGCTCAAGGTGGTACTGACTCTGCGCCACCTGGCCTCAGGGACCACATACAGCAGCATGCAGTATGGCTGGAGGGTGCCACACAACACCATCAGCATTGTGGTCAGAGAAGTGGTGCAGGCCATCATCGAAGAATACCTGGAGGAGCTCCTCCAGTGCCCCTCCACTGAAGAAGGCTGGAAGAAAGTTGCAGAGCAGTGGTATCAGAAGTTGAACTTCTCCCACACCGTTGGAGGCATAGATGGGAAGCACGTGGCCTGCAAAGCTCCAGACAAGTCAGGGTCCACTTATTTCAACTACAAGGGCATCTTCAGCATCATCCTCTTCGCATTGGTCGATGCTGACTACAAGTTCATGTACATCGATGCTTCAGGAAACGGGTCAGCTTCAGATGCCGAGGTACTTCTCACCACCATGCAACATCACCCAGAGACCGTGAGGAGGATCGTGGAAGCTTGCTGCATCCTGCACAATCTCATGTGCACCCGCTACCCATTCTTGCAGAACAGGCTTATGGACCTCCAACAAGGCAATGGGGAGATGGAGCCTGGGGAATGGAGGCAAGGGCGAAGCCTGATAGACACTAAGGAAGTGCAAGGCCCCAACAGAGCTTCATGTGAAGGGAAGAAGCAGAGCAACCTCCTGAGACACTGGTGCAACTCTCCAGCTGGAGCAGTGGAGTGGCAAGACAGGATGATAGATGCTTAATGGATGCTTCCTTCAGCCTGTTTCATCACACTGATGAGATTGGGCCATGTATGTTGGGTGGGCCTACAATGAACAGGGCATTTAATAAAGAATTGTGTTTATGTAGACATGTGTGGATGAATGATTACATTATTATTGATAATAAAGGGCCATAGGTGTGGCACCTGGGAGAGTGGACCATAGAGTCCCACTATACTTGCACTGGAGGTTTATCTATTCCACAGCTATTACCCATCCCAAAGGTATTACTGCCCATCCCACAGGTATCCCTGCCCATCCCACAGCTATTTCCCATTCCAAAGGTATCCCTGCCCATCCCACAGCTATCCTTACCCATCCCACAAGCATGCAAAGGCTTAAACCATTTCTAAAAGTTTCCACCAAGATTTTATTAAAAAAAAGAAATGAAGCAAGTGTGTAAAGCAAAGATAATCTTTATTAATAACAAGCTGTAAAAGAAAAATGACCCAAGTCAAGTGTCCAAAGCAAAAATAAAGTCAACAGGTCTCTGGCACTCTTTTCAGTCAGTCTGAGGCATTCCCATCTTCTCAGGGGTGAAGGGTCCAGCTGCTGTGCAGGTGGCTGCTGCTGGAGTGCTGGTCTGAGGCACCATTGGGGTGCCTGGCCCCGAGAGGACAACAGGGGACGGTGTGTTGAGGAAGCTCTCAGATAGCTGGCTCAGCCCTGTGATGTTGAGAGCCCCTTCCTCCATGACATGGTGTGTGAGCCCCAATACTGATGACAGATGTTCTGAGGCCAGGCTTGGCTATGGGGTGGAGGAAGGAGCAGTGTAGTGGGGCTGTCTGGTCTGCAGCTGGGTGAGGACTGGTGTCGGTGGCATCGGTGGCATCAGTGGCACCGGTGGAGTACGATGTACCTGTGCCTGGACTGGGAAGGGCTGCCTGTGCTGCTGGACCTCCTGTTAGCCATAGCCTTGGTAGGTGTAGGTCTGTGGAAAGCCTTGGAAGGGCAGTGACATCAACAGGGGTGGAGGAGCAGACCTGGACTGGGTGGGAGCAGGTTCAGCTTGGTCTGGAGGGTTGTGAAGAAGATTGGTGATCCTGTCCTTCACCACCTGGTACTGGGGTTCCACCATGTTCATGAGGGTCTGGTTGACGTAGGTGAGGAAGGGCTTGTGGTTGGAGGATGGGGCGTCGGTGTGTACCAGCTGAGAGAGGAGATCTACGCTGCTCCTAATGGTGTCCCTGATCTTCAGTAGGACAGTGTGGCTCTGCCCCTCCGGTCTGTCTCTCTGCCTTTCGGTGGAGGTGGAGCTGGGGGTGGATGCAGGTTGGGCTGTGGTGGAAGTGCCCTCTCCTTGCTCCCACTGCATCAGGGGGTCCTCCATGCGCTCCGCCATGGGGAGTGCAGCTGTCGGGGGGGTCTCCGTCATGGGACGCTCCACAGATACCTGCCAGGACACAGGAGTTAACTCTTGGCCAGAAGAGGCCTGGCTCTCAGCAGGCTTCCTGAGAGAGAGGGTTGTGAGAGGGGCTGCTCCTTGGTGGCGGATCTCACCCTCCAAGAAGCTGCACTTGGCCATCACGTAGGTCTCTCTATCTGTCAGCTTGACTGCGGCCTGGCCAGATTTCTCGAGGTGCAGCTTCCCGTACCAGGTGTGCATGTGCTTCCAACAGCCGAGGAGCACCTCCGAAGTGTAGCCCAGGCTCTCCGCCTTCTCTCTCCAAGCCGCCTGCTTCCTCTTGGTGTCTCGATAGAGCCTGTGTCTCTTCCTCCATAGATATTCATTCTCCCTCAGCCACTCCAGCACCTCGTCCTCATGTTCCTCTTCGATTGTGTATTGCCTCCTCTCCCGTTCATGCGTCTGTCTCTTCCTCCCTTTGGCAGGGCCATATGGGCCCTCATCAGAAGGGCTTCGAGGTTGTAGAGGCTGCTCCTCCACACCACCACGACCACCAGCAGCAGCAACAACAACAGTAGCAGCAAAAGCAGAACCAGCAGCACCAGCAGCACCAGCAGCACCAGAAGGACCAGGAGCACCAGCAGCACCAGGAGCAGGACCAGGAGCACCAGCAGGAGCAGCAGGACCAGGAACACCAGCAGGACCAGGAGCACGAGCAGGACCAGGAGCACCAGCAGGACGAGGACCACCAGCAGGATCAGGAGCACCAGCAGGACCAGCAGGACCAGGAGCAGCGCCAGCAGAGTAAGCACCAGCAGAAGCACCAGCACCAGGAGTAGTGCCAGCAGTGTAAGCACCAGCAGAAGCACCAGCACCAGGAGCAGTGCCAGCAGAGTAAGCATCAGCAGAAGCACCACCACCAGAAGCAGCATCAGCAGAAGCTCTAGCACCAGGAGCAGTGCCAGCAGAGTAAGCACCAGCAGAAGCACCACCACCAGAAGCAGCATCAGCAGAAGCACCACCTCCAGAAGCAGCATCAGCAGAAGCACCAGTACCAGAAGAGCGAGCCCAGGCAGCAGAAGCCCCAGCAGAAGCAGAGTCAGGGCCAGGGGGTGGGAGGGTGGCCCTGTCCCTATTGCCAGGGCTGGCAGCAGATGGCAGAGGCTTCCTTTTCTTCCCCATGGTTGTTGGGTTGCTGGCTGGCTGGCTGGCTGGCTGGCTGGCAAGCTGTGTCTGGAAGCAGGTCTTTCCTCTGAATGGTGACCTGCTTGCGAGCTGCTTCCCATTATATCCGCAGGGTTGACGCAATGCATCCTCCCCGCATGCGCAGTGAATGCTAGGCATCCGCTAGGCATCCGCTAGGCATCCGCTAGGCTTCCCCTAGGTTTTCGCTCTGCATTCACTTCATCCGCTTGGCATCTGCTCTGCATCCGCTCTTTCCGTTCCGCGTCCGCTTTGCTACGCTCCCCCGGAAGCCTTGCGGATGTGCCATCTGCTCCCATCTGCTTCCATCTGCTAGGCTTCCGTGGAGCTTCCGCTTTCCATCCGCCCTACGTACTCCCCCCATCCGTTCCTTTCCGTGTTGTCCGCTCTGGTTATGCAATTTCGGGGCACTTTTGAGAGCGGATAACAGCAGATGGAACATTTTGCTCGTCCGCTGTGTCCTTTTTACAAACGTTTTGCATCCATCGGCCAGTGTGACAGGGCCTTAAGTTGCAGGGCTTTCCATCTGATTGACTGGTGGGTAATTTTGCAAGTGAGAGAATCGGGGTGGGTGTATTGATGGTTAGTGGTGTAAAAGTTAACAAGTGATAATTTTGGTGGTTTGTATTTTATCTGGGTAGAGATAAGACAAGGAGACTTAAACTGTTATATATAGCTTGCCAATGACCAATCATAATTATGCCACACTAAATACCTAAAATTGCCTCAATATTTAAAATATATTTTCCTTCTTTAGAAGGATCTGCTATTGGACAAAGCTGTTTACTCACTGAAGGGAGTATTTGGTATTATCTAGCAAAGCCTGTTTTAAGCCCATGTCACACTGCACCAACGGATGGAAAGAGGATGTAAAACGGAGGAAAACACTTGTCATCTGTTGATTAACGTGATGTATCCGTTCTGTACTCACTGCCTCCGTTTTGCATCCTCTCTATCCGTCCAGCATCCGTTTTTTGACGTTTCATCTGCTCAGAAAGTTTTGAACTGCTCAAAACTTTTGAGCAGAAAATGTATCCAATGCGTCTGTTCTTCATCTGCTAAGCATCCGTTACGTATCCGTTATGCATCCCCTATATCCGCTAGGCATCCGCTTCGCATATGTGCAACTCAATCCGCTCCAGCGGTAAACGGATGCAGGGAGGAAGAGGAACGGAGGCAGAATGGATGCAGAACGGATGCCCAGCGGATGCAGCATGGAAACAAGGCATTTAAAATGGAAAAAATGTTCTCAGAGGGGACCTATCTCAGATATTAAGGATGTCTAGAGGATGCCTAGAGGATGCAAAGGGACACCTAGTGGAAAACCTATACTGCCTATAAAAAGGGGGAGCAACTCACCTGGATCTCACTTTCAGACCAGCAGCCCTGCTGTGCAGACCTCTGCAGGCTTCATCTGGCTCTTGCTCTTCCCCAGCATCCATTGATGTCCACCATGGATCATAACACAGCCCTTTTGGTAGCCACCATCGTTCTGCAACAGTGCGAAGCCATCTACAGGCTCTTTCAACTGTTCTACGGGAAGAAAAGGAGGCGGCCAAGAAGCGTCTGGGTCTGAAGATGGATCAGGAGAAGAACAACAAGCTGATGGTGGAGCTCAGGAATGAAGACACTCATGCATTCCAGAACTTAATGAGGATACCTCCAGCCATGTTTGACGAAGTTGTGCAGCGGCTGACACCCAGGTTGACCAAGGCAAACACCAACTTCCGGCCCAGCCTGGACCCTGGGCTCAAGGTGGCACTGACTCTGCGCCACCTGGCCTCAGGGACCGCCTACAGGAGCATGCAGTACGGCTGGAGGGTGCCACACAACACCATCAGCATTGTGGTCAGAGAAGTGGTGCAGGCCATCATCGAAGAATACATGGAGGAACTCCTCCAGTGCCCCTCCACTGAAGAAGGCTGGAAGAAAGTTGCAGAGCAGTGGTATCAGAAGTGGAACTTCCCCCACACCGTTGGAGCCATAGATGGCAAGCACATAGCCTGCAAAGCTCCAGACAAGTCAGGGTCCACTTATTTCAACTACAAGGGCTTCTTCAGCATTGTCCTCTTTGCCATGGTCGATGCTGACTACAAGTTCATGTACATCGATGCTTCAGGCAACAGGTCATCTACAGATGCCCGTGACCTCAAGGAGGGGCTGGAATGCAACCTCATCGTGGGCTTCCCAGATCCAGACCCCCTGCCCAATGACACGCAAGATGTGCCCTACTTCATCGTGGGGGATGACGCCTTCTCCCTCAGAACCTACCTCATGAAGCCCGACACCTCCAGACTCCTCACCCGTGAAGAGAGGATCTTCAACTACAGGCTGTCCAGGGCAAGGCGGGTGGTGGAGAACGCCTTTGGCATCCTGGCCAACAGGTTCCAGGTACTTCTAACCACCATGCAGCATCGCCCACAGACCGTGAGGAGGATCGTGGAAGCTTGCTCCATCCTGCACAATCTCATGCGCACCTGCTACCCAGTCTTGCAGAACAGGCTCGTGGACCTCCAACAAGTTAATGGGGACATGGAGCCTGGGGAATGGAGGCAAGGGCGAAACCTGATAGACACTCAGGATGTGCAATGCCCCAACAGAGTCTCACGTGAAGGGAAGAAGCAGCGCAACCTCCTGAAACACTGGTGCAACTCCCCAGCTGGAGCGGTGGAGTGGCAAGACAGAATGATAGATGCTTAATGGATGCTTCCTTCAGCCTGTCTCATCACACTGATGAGATTGGGCCATGTATGAAGAGTGGGCCTACAATGAACAGGGCATTTAATAAAGAGTTGTGTTTGTGTTGACATGTGTGGATGATTATTACATTATTATTGATAATAAAGGGCCATAGGTGTGGCACCTGTGAGGGTGGACCATACAGTACCACTATACTTGCACTGGAGGTTTATCTAACCCACAGCTATTACCCATCCCAAAGGTATCCCTGCCCACCCCACTGCTATCTTAACCCATCCCACAAGCATGCAAAGGCTTAAACCAATTCTAAAAGTTTCCACCAAGACTTTATTAAAAAAAAGAAATGAAGCAAGTGTGTGAATCAAAGATAAACTTTATTGAACAACAAGCTGTAAAAGAAAAATAACCCAAGTCAAGTGTCCAAATAAAGTCCACAGGTAGCCAGCCACCCAGTCTCTGGCAGTCTTCACGGTCACTCGGAGGTGTGCCCAGTCTCAGGGGTGAAGGGTCCAGGTGCTGTGGAGGTGGCTGGTGCTGGAGTGCTTGTCTGAAGCGCCATTGGGGTGCCTGGCCCCGAGAGGACAACAGGTGACGGTGTGTTGAGAAAGCTCTCGGACAGCTGGCTCAGACCCGTGATGTTGAGAACTCCTTCCTCCATGCCATGGGGTGTCAGCCCCAGTACTGATGACAGATGTACTGAGGCCGGGCTTGGCTGTGGGGTGGAGGAAGGAGCAGTGTAGTGGGGCTGTCTGGTCTGCAGCTGGGTGAGGACTGGCTTGGGTGGCATCAGTGTCGTGGGTGGCATCGTTGGCGTGGATGGTATCAGTATCGTGGGTGGCATCGGTGGCATCAGTGGAACCACTGGCAACGGTGTCATCCGATGACTCTGTGCCTGGACTGGGAAGGGCTGCTGCCTGTGCTGCTGGACCTCCTGGTAGCCGTAGGTCTGGTAGGTGAGGGGCTGTGGAAAGCCTTGGAATGGGAGGAACATCACCTGGGGTGGAGGAGCAGACCTGGACTGGGTGGGAGCAGGTTCCTCTGGATCTGGAGGGTTGTGAAGCAGCTCAGTGATCCGGTCCTTCACCACCTGGTACTGGGGTTCTGCCATGTCAGTGAGGGTCTGGTTGACATAAGTGAGGAAGGGCTTGCGGTTGGAGGATGAGGAGTCGGTGTGGACCAGCTGAGAGAGAGATCTATGCTGGTCCAGATGGTGTCCCTGTTCTCCAGCAGTACAGTGTGGCTCTGCCCCTCCTGCTGTCTGGCTCTCTGCCTCTCTGTGGAGGTGGAGCTGGGGGTGGATGCGGGTAAGGCTGTGGTGGACGCGCCGTCTCCTTTCTCCCACCGCACCAGGGAATCCTTCACGCGCTCCACCACGGTTAAAACACCTGTCCGCAGGTTCTCCGCTGTGGCACGCTCCACAGAAACCTGCCTGGAGACAGGAGCTGACTCTCGGCCGGAAGAGGACTGGCTCTCAGCAGGCTGCTGGAGAGAGAGGGTAGTGAGAGGGGCTGCTGGTGCTCCTCGATGGTGGATCTCACCCTCCAGGAAGCTGCACCTGGCCATGACGTAGGTCTCCTTGTCTGTCAGCTTAACCGTTGCCTGGCCAGATTTCTTCAGGTGCAGCTTCCCGTACCAGATGTGCATGTGCTTCCACCAGCCAAGGAGCACCTCCGAAGTGTAGCCCATTCTCTCCTCCTTCTCTCTCCAAGCAGCCTGCTTCCTTTTGGTGTCCCTGTAGAGCCGGTGTCCCTTCCGCCACAGATAGTCATTCTCTCTCAGCCACTCCAGCACCTCATCCTCGTGTTCCTCCTCAATGGAGTATTTCCTCCCCTCCTGTCCCTGCATACGCCTCTTCTTCCCTTTGGCAGGACCAGATGGGCCCTCATCAGAGGGGCTCCCAGGTAGTAGGGGCTGCTCCTCTATACCACCACCAGCAGCAGCAGCAGCAGGATCATAATCATCATCATCATCATCATCATCATCATCATCATCATCATCAGTAGCAGGAGCAGCAGCAGCAGGATCATCATCATCATCATCAGCAGCAGCAGCAGCAGCCGCAACACCAGCACCAGCAGGACCAGGATCAGCAGCAGCAGAGTAAGCACCAGCAGCACCAGCAGCACGAACAGGACCAGGAGCACGAGCAGGACGAGCAGGACGAGCAAGACCAGGAGCAAGAGCAGGACAAGCAAGTCCAGGAGCACGAGCAGGACGAGCAGGACTGGCAGGATGAGGAGCAGCTTCAGCAGAGTAAGCAGGAGAAGCACCACCGCTAGGAGCAGCTTCAGCAGAGTATGCAGCAGCAGAAGCACCACTACCAGGAGCAGCTTCAGCAGAGTAAGCACGAGCAGAGTCACCACCGCCAGGAGCAGCTTCAGCAGAGTAAGCACGAGCAGAAGCACCAGCACCAGGAGCAGCACCAACAGAGTAAGCACCAGCAGAAGCACTAGCACCAGGAGCAGCACCAGCAGAAGCTCCAGCACCAGAAGAGCGAGCCCAAGCAGCAGAAGCCCCAGCAGAAGCAGAGTCAGGGACAGGGGGTGGGAGGATGGCCCTGTTCCTCTTGCCAGGGATGGTGGGAGGTTGCTGAGGCTTTTGCTTCTTCCCCATGGTTGTGGGGTTGCTGGCTGGCAGGGAGGCTGGCAGGGAGGCTGGCAGGCACCAAGGCTGGCAGGAAGGCTGGCAGGCAACTAGGCATGAAGGCTGGCAGGCAGGCAGGCACCAAGGCTGGCAAGAAGCCTGGTAGGAAGCCTGGCAGGAAGCCTGGTAGGAAGCCTGGCAGGCAGGCAGGCAGGCACCAAGGCTGGCTGGCAGACTGGCTGACAGGGAGGCTGGAAGGCAGGCTGGCAGCAAGGCTGGCAGGAAGGCTGGCCAGGAGGCTGGGAGGCAGTCTGGGAGGCAGGCTTGGAGACAGGCTGGCAGCAAGGCTTGCAGCAAGGCTTGCAGGCAGGCATGCAGGCAGGGCAGGCAAGGACTCGATGTATCCGGCAGCAGGTCTTTCCTCCGAATGGTGACCTGCTTCCGGCTGCTTCACTTTATATCCGTGGGACTTACACAATGTATCCCCCCCGCATGTGCAATTAATGCTCGGTGTTCGTTAGGCTTCCGCTGTGCATCCGCTAGGCTTCCGCTCTGCATCTGCTTCATCCACTGTGCATCCGCTGTGCATCCGCTTCTTCCGTTCCGCGTCCGCTCTGCATCTACTTCATCCGTTCTGCGTTCGCTTTGCTGAGGCCCCCCGGAAGCCCTGCGGATGTGCCATCCGCTCTCATCCGTTTCCATCCGCTGGGCTTCCTTTCCGCATCCGCTTTCCATCCACTCTGCATCCTCCCCCCGTCCGTTCCTTTCCATGTTATCTGCTCTGGTTATGCAAATTTTTGCCCCTTTTGAGAGCGGATAACAACGGATGGAACATTTTTCTCATCCGTTGTGTCCTTTTTACAAACTTTTTGCATCCCTTGGGCAGTGTGGCAGGGCCTTTAGTATTTCTATTTTATTGCCTTCCAATGGAATGCTGGAAAGCCACAAAGCACCTGATTCATACATCTGAAAAATTACCTCAGCTCAGTAGTTACTGAATTTATTTATGTAGCTTCTTTCAGTCTCAAAGAGATTTTGTTATTCTCCCTGGAGCCTGCATTAGACCCTTAGTTATAATGATTAGATTCTGAAGGATGCTGTGTTATAGAGAAACTCTGTCCCATAATAGCTTCGTTGCTGTGGAAAATCTCATGTTATTTGGCCATTTGCTTTAGGTTCTCTAAGCAATCAAGACATGTGCCTCAAGGCTGCAAATACAAAGCTATAGGCAAAACCCTCTGGACATAATGACTGGCCATTTATGCAGAACTAAAACTGGAACAGCTGAGCTGTAGATGTATGAATAGCAAGCATGCCTTCCAGCACAAAAGATAGAGCTCTGAAATAAAGGGATTTATAATAGTTCTGACATCCTGTACATCAAAATCACACAAGACAGTTGGGTTGTAAGTTTCTCTTTTTTGTAGGTTTGAGCCATGTTTGAAGAGGGGTCTGCAATTAAAATGAAAAATGGCAAGAAGGGAAAACTGAGCATGTGTGTCTCTGTATGCTCAAAGATACTTCTGTTGAAATTCTGAGAAAATATTTTCTCCTTAATCAAATATCTACAGTTCAAAGTTATTGTTCTTCTCTTGTTTTCCTTCTTCTTCCAACCCATTCCCTGCTTCCCTCAGCTCTCTCTTAAGGGGTTGATTTGATGACACTGAAAAATCTTGATATTAATATTAACTGAAATGTCTTTCAATAGAAGAACGTGCACAAAATTGGCCCTAAGTAACATGGCTGAAGGCAGAGAAAAACATTCAGAACAACTCAGATCACTATGCTGTTCAAGGCACTGAGAGATGAGAAATGGAAGTTGATGGTGATATGTCCTAATATAATTGTTAAAGTCCTGGAAAACACTTGGAGAAGAAGACTTCTGACATAGTACTTGTTATATTTCAACTGTATTTTGAAAAATCCTAAAGTTCTTTGATTAACTTATTGGAATTTTGCAGTGAGAAGCAGTGGTGGGATACAAATAATTTAACAACCAGTTCTCTGCCCTAATAATTTTTCCCAAAAACCAGTTCACCAAATTGCTCAGGAAGTTAACAACAGGTTCTCTCAAATTGGTGTGAACTGGCTGAATCCCACCACTGGTGAGAAGGCAATCAGGATGGGCATACTTTCTATCAAGGTAGTCTGTTCATGGTTTGTAAATTTCTGTGGGATTCCAATGGAAAGGAACATTTGTAGTTCAGGGTTGAATTGTGAAGTTCTTGGTTCTCTTTAAACTTGATTGTTTGCTTGCACATTTCATTACCCAGCTAGGTAATTTCATCAATGCAAGTGAGATGGAGCTTGCTGCCTATTTATAGATAGTACCTTCTCCTGCTAGTTTTGGTGGAGATATGGTTTCCTCTTTGGGAATTCTTGATTAGAATATTGATTGCCTGGTGTGAATCCCTGCTTATCTGAATATTAACATCTGGAAGACATGAGTTCCAGTCTTTTTGTTTCTTTCCTATAGGATTTTTTTGTGCAATATTTTTATGTATTAGGAACACCAACTTCCATTTACAGATGCTGATGTCAGGAGCCAGGGTATATAATTTAATATCCTCTAGATATTCCTTAATCATGATACCAATAATAGTTCATAGTAAAGATGAAGTGGAGTTATAGGGTAACACATCTTGAGGTCATTGGGTTGCCTATTTCTATGAAGTCCAGTAAATGATACGCATCTCCATACACCTTCAATGTATGTGAATACCATATGGAAGACAACTCAGAGTTAGTTGTTAGAGGGGTAAAGGTTTTTTCCCCCCGAAAGTACAGAATCCAGAAACTACAGGTCTACAACTATTTTCCAGTGTCAAATAATAGCTAAATCTAAATAATAGCTAATTAAATTCTCCTACCTTTTGTCCTACCAGTTGTCTTTCAGTATGAATAATAAAAATAGTAATAATAGTAACAACAATAACCTTTATTGTCTTTGTACATATATGCAATAAAATTGATTTTTTTTTGCTCCTGCTGGTGCTATCCATCACAAAAATACAACACAACATAAATAATAGAGAAAATGGTCCTTATACAAGGAAAAACCAGTCATATGTTTCCATGTATGCATGGAGTGATTGTAGTTGTATTTAGGAGTCTGACAGCCCATGGATAAAAGCAGTTTTTAAACCTGTTTGTCCAGCTGGCTATACTTCTGTGTCTTCTGCCCAATGGTAAAAATGAGAAAAGACATTGACCAGGATGTGAATCGTCCTTAATAATCTACCTTACTCTGCTGAAGCAACTAGATCTGTCATCCAATGGTATTAGGGAGCAATCAATAGTTTCTTGTGCCAAATTTATCACTCTCTGTAGTGCCTTTCTGTCCGCAGCTGTTGAAGGATACTTTCTATCATGGACCAATAAAAAGAGGTCATCAGCTGTTGTTCCACCTGTTTTTTCCACAGGGCTCTAAGGTAATGAAGTGTCTGTTGAGCTTTCCCTAACCACCAGGGACATGTTGTATTTCCAGGTGAAGTCTTGACTAATAAGCACTCCCAATATTTTAAAAGAGGAAACTCTCTTTTAAAAATGCTCCTGGCATTTTTTTTAAAGGATCTGCAGTGAAATTCTCATTTGTGGAATCTGTGTTGAACTAGCCTGGGGGAAATACATAATTTGTCCTTCATTGCACAATAAGCAGCTGTATAATGGAAGCATCTCCTCAAGTCTCAGAGCAAGATTTTGGGAGGAAATGTCTCTCTGAGCTTGGAAAGATAAGCAGACCCAGTGGATTTCAACAGATAAAAAGACACAGCAATGAAAATAATGATTCTTCCTTCAACCTCAACCAACCAAACATATTCAAAACAGCACCAACAATAATGCAGAAGAAATGCTTCAAAATTCTCAGAATAAAGTAGAATAAATTCAAAATAAATTCTCAGAACAAAATTCTCAGAATTAGCAGAAGCCCAATAGAGTCAGGAAATATTTGTGAAGACAGATTTTGATGCAACACTATCAAAGACTGAAATGGCTATATGTAATATGCCTGAGCTGTTAATATAAGATCTATCCTTCCATAACCTCAGCAGAGTGACTTGCCTGGCTGACTGAAAAGCTAAGCAGGGTCAGACTTGGTTACTATTTGATGGGAGTTTAAAAAGTCAAAAAAACAATTTAAAAAAATCCCAAAAGCAAGGCAGCCTTTTGTACTGAGAAAAATTCATGTCCATGTTAAAAGGAATTTTCCTCAGCCTGAAAGAAACATTACTTGTACCTTGCTTGAATGTCACCAAAAAATGGACTTTCATGGACCTGAGAAGAAAAAAAAATCTAAACAGTTCCTTAGTCACATCAGAAACAAACATATCCCTGAGGAAGATTCCTACTTTCTCATCCCTGTTTCCGAAACAAGCCAATCCCACAAAAAGGATGAAGATTTACTAGGATTTATTTTCTAATCTCACTTAACCTCTGAGATTCCACAGATATCTAATTAAATATCACTCTTACCCCTTTACTTAATTGTTTGCAGTCATCTTACAAGAGGGGCCTTTTGAGTGAATTAATATTGAAGGATTCCATCCTTCCTCCTCTCTTTTTATTTTTCCTTCTATCTCTCTCCTTCTTTCTCCCTCCCTCCCTCCCACTCTCTTCCTCTTCCTCACCTTCTCCCTTTCCTTTTCCTTCTCTGGGAGGGCAGCACTGATGAGAACCAGCTATTGGAATAATATATTTTTCTTTTTTTAATGGTATCTTATGAACATACGTATCATACCATGAACATACCAGTATCTTCTGGTACTATACTCAGTGAACAAGAAGTCATTTCATCCAATGCCATAAACTGTTATATACAACTAGGATGTAACAAAAAAAAAAACCTATATATGCCCATACATGGGTGTAGCAAGATTTTAAAAGGCTATGAATTACTTTAAAAGAGTTGCAATATTTCTGTTCAAAAGGCTTCAGAAGCTCCATGGTTGATCACTTGCTAATTTTCTGGAGTTACCCACTAAGGAAGAGGTAACCTAATTTTCCTTGGAGCTCTCCAAAATATTGAACTATAATTTCCATCATCCCAACTCATCACAGTTACACTCATTTTGACTAAAGGACATTAAAATACAATCTAATGATATGAAATATCAGGTTGGTTGTAGAAAAACATCTTTCATAGCAATTCACACTTGTGCTGAGTTTTCCATTAGCTTCATTGTTGTGGCCAATAATTGGGTATTTGGAGGGAGGGTTATAAAAAGGTTAAGACTCTTTTAAGATGACTTGATTCCTTTTTAAAATCAATCTTTATTGAATTTCATCATAAAATAAAAATATCGAAGAAACAAAACAAAAATAAAAAGGAGAGAACTTCCGGTTTACAAGGCTTCGGCGGTGGCAGGGATCCGCGATTGTGCGTGGTTCCTGCTGCGCTCGCTACTGGAGTGCCCCTGATCCAGCTGGATTTGGGGGCTAAAGTTACCCCGTAGAGGTAACTGAAGACAGGGGAAACTCAGCAGGGGTCTGGGGGAATCGCAACCCCCCCTCCTCAACTGGCTTTTCCAAAAGTGGTGGAGCGGCAGTCAGTAATGGCCGCCACAAAGAAGCTTTCATCTGGATAAGAATGTACAGGAGGAAGCTGAGAAAGTGACAGTTTTTGGCTAACCGGGATGACAAGTAATACCTAAATGTCCTGGACTTTAAGTATTATTAAAGATACATTGTTCCCTATGAAGACGGAAGGAGCGGTGAATGAAAGTAAAAAGGGAAAGTTTGTTTTTTCTCACTCTCCTTCCTTACAGTGATAGAAAATGAATGGAGAAATCAGAAAAATCCATTTTGGCATCAGCAGGTAATTAAATTGAAAATTGAAGCCAAGGGGACAATAAAGATTTCTGAGCATTGAAAAAAAAAATTTTTTTTTTTTGCTATAAGTGGGAAGGGAGAAGAAAAGAACTAACATTAAGATTTTCTTGGAGGAGGCTGCTTGGAATTTACAAGATTAGAGCGAAATTGTAATAAAACTTCTAAAAGATATATTTCAACTGGAGCTTTATAACTGAACTATAACCCCAGGAAGAGAAAATATAAAAAGAAGAAAGTGCTAAATGAAACAGACTGTTTGTATTTGGATTGCTTGCTGACTTTGAGACTTTTTGGAAATTACTATTTGAAAGATTAAAAATATTTGGGTTGTTTAAAAAAACTTTTTACAATGGCACTACTTGTTGATGAACTGAAAATTGAATTTATAAAATATAAAGAAGAGGACCAAGAAGGGAAGAGCTCTTCTGGAACTGTTTTCCATTTTTTAGAAATGGCGATTTATACCTACCAGAAACTACAAGAACAAGAAGATTGCGATGAAGAAGAAGCCATCTTTAATGAACAAACAATTTTAGCTGGGGAAGAAAAGGGAAAGAAGGGAAAGAGAATGGAGAATTTAAGATTTAAAAAAACAACCAAAAAAGGGAAAAATAAGATGAAAAATCGATATAATGTTGGAAAGCAACAGAAAAGAGAAATAGAGAAGAAGGTGGAGATCAAGAAGGTGGAGATTAAGAGACAAGGGGGTAAAAAGACAGGATTGCAGAAGAAAGGAAGGGAAAAAGGGAAGAGAAGTTACAAAGGTTTAAAACAAGATATAAAGAAAGAAGATCTATTCAGAGATAGTGGGTAAAAATATGATTGAAAAAGAGATTCTGCAAAGTACATAAGATTGTATTGTATTTATATTTGAAATAATGTTAAAAATTGGATTTAATAATTGAGCTTAATTTGTTATGGATTATTGTTTTAACTATATTATAAATTTATTATTCTCTTTTATTTTAAAATACAGTAAGTAGTTTCAGAATGTACTAAGCAGAACTAGAATAAAAAGTATATATTTTTTAAAGTGTTAAATCTAGGGGAAAGATTTAAAGGTGTAATACTTTAATCTGTGATTACAGGAGAATTTTTGTGTGAAAGAGAAAAGACAAATAGAAAATTGAAATAGAACAGATAAAAAATATACTAGGAGACAAGGGGGTAAAAGCAGGATTGGAGAGGAAAAGAAGGGACAAAGGGAAGAGAAGTTATAAAGGTTTAAAATAAGATGTAAAGAAACAAGATCTATTTAGTGATACAGGGTAAAAATATAATTAAAAAAGAAAAGTACACAAGATTGTATTGTTGTATTTATATTTGAAATAATGTTAGAAAATTGGATTTAATAATACAGTTTAATTTGCTATGGATTATTGTTTTAATCATATTATAAACTTATCATTCTTTTCTCTTGTATAACATAGTAAGCAACTTCAGAATGCACTAAGTAGAATCAGAATGAAAAGTATATATTATTCTAAGTGTTAAACTTAGGGGAAAGATTAAAAGGTATTATAATTCAATCTGTGATTACAGGAGAAACTTTGTGTTAATGAGAAAAGATAAATAGAAAACTGAAGTAGAAGAAGAAAGGAAGGGAAAAAGAGAAGAGAAGTTAGAAAGGTTTAAAATAAGATGTAAAGAAACAAGATTTATTCAGAAATAGTTGGTAAAAATATGATTAAAAAAAGAGACTCTGCAAAAGTACATAAGATTATATTGTTGTATTTATACCTGAAATAATGTTAGAAAAATGGATTTAATAATAGAGTTTAATTTGCTATGGATTATTGTTGTAATTATATTAAAAACTTATTATTTTCTTATTCTATTTTATAATATAGTAAGTAGCTTTAGAATGTACTAAGCAGAATCAGAATGAAAAGTATACATTATTTTAAGTGTTAAATTTAGGGGAAAGATTCAAAGGCATCATACTTCAGTCAGTGATTACAGGAGAAATTTTGTGTTAATGAGAAAAGATAATAGAAAATTGAAATAGAACAGACAAAAGAAATATGTGTAATGATTTAAATTGAGATGAAATAAATAAAATAGAATTAAGAGAGTGAAAAGAGGGGAGAAGCTATATAAAAAATGGTTAATAAGATATGAAATTGGATAAAAAGTGAGCATGAATTTTGAATCTATGTCTGTATAAAAAGATGTAACCCGGAACTAAGCCGCTTTCCAAAAAGAAGTTTTATGTTTTGATGTCTTGTGTTTTGCTTGTGTATGTTTGTTTATTGAAAACTAATAAAAATTTGTAAAAAAATAAATAAATAAAAAGGAGGGAGAAAACTATAAAGAGAGGAAAAGAAGTAATGATCCGACTTTATGTGGTTAGATTACAAAAATAATACAACATCAAGCTTTTGTTTTACATTTCACAACATTTCTATAATTACAAAACAATTCTAATCATCAAAACTTAAAACCCAAGGGTTTCTCCAGGGTTTTTCCTCAGTTTTGAGCAAAAAGCGGTTACCAAGTGGAAATAAAACTGGATAATTTCATTCTTTTAATTAAAACAGTAAATCTTGGAATCTCCGCTACTCCATTGCTGAACTTGACGGACAGGGATTTCATGTTATTATGTTGTTATTTAGCAACTGGACAGCCTTTCCCTTCTTCTGAAATGTTTTTTTTTAACTTCCCAGTCTGGCCTTCAGTTCTGGTTTTCCACCCAACTTCTGACATCCAGGTAAAGGCTGCTTAGCTTCTGGATCCAGGCAAGGCCATTTTGAAGTTTTATTTATTTATTTTATTCAAGCAATTAAAAGATAACAGGTATAAGTATAAACATAGTTATGAATACATGAAATGAATGCATATAAGAAAAATAAAAAGTAACGATAGGACAGGGACGGTAGGCATGTTGGTGCACTTATGCATGCCCCCTATAGACTTCCTAGGAAAGGGGTGAGATCAGTTGTAGACAGTCTAAGGTTAAAGTTTTTGGGGTTTGGGGAAGAAACCACAGAGTCAGGTAGAGTGTTCCAGACATTGATCACTCTGTTGCTGAAGTTGTATTTCCTGCAATCAAGTTTGGTGTGGTTTACCTTGAGTTTGTAACCTATTGTGTGCTCTTGTATTGTTATGGTTGAAGCTGAAATATTCATTCATAGGTAGGACATTGCAATGTATGATTTTATATAGTGTACTTAGATCGGACCGAAGGCGGCATAGTTTTAGGTTTTCTAGCTCGAGAATTTCAAATCTGGTGGCATAAGGTATTCTGCAATGATTAGAGAAGTGGAGAACTCTTCTTGTGAAATATTTCTGGATTTTCTCAACTGTATTTATTTCAGATACGTAATGCGGGTTTCAGGCTGATGAGCTGTATTCAAGTATTGGTCTAGCAAATATTTTGTATGCTCTAGTTAGTGTGATATTACCAGAGAAAAAGCTACGTAGGATTAGGTTAACAACTCTTAATGCCTTTTTGGCTATGTAGTTACAGTGGGTTCTAGCACTTAGATCATTAGAGATGAGTACTCCAAGGTCTTTGACAGAGTTTGATCAGGGATGGGTCCTAAGTTAGCAGCATCTTAATGAAGTGGATCTTTTCCTCATCAAACACACTCCAGGAAAGCAGCAGCCTGAAAACTCCATAATAACTATGTAGCTTAAGTCCTTATTTGCTTAATGATTGTGGCTAAGATAATTGCAAAACATCTTACCTACTGATTAAAAGAATTATCAGTGAGGGGAGCGGGATAATGTTTGCACTAATTGTAGCTGTCGGAATCTAATGCAAAGGAAAAATGAAAAGAAAGCCTGCCATTTATGGGCCTGCCTGTCAATTAGGAGACAAACCAATATTGGTGAAACAAAAGCTAGACTTGGAAGAGGGTTCATTGCAACTTAGGTCTCGACTGAAAGGCTTCACAGCATCACTAACTCTGCCTGGAAGAACTTTGCTCTCTCTGCCCTCACAGACAACCTGCTGCTCACACCACCCCAGCCAAACTGGCCTCCCCATATCAGGGTTCCTGCTTCTCTTCAAATATACATCTGTAAGCTGTAGAATAGGAGGACTCTGCAATTGTTTGAGATTTGTGGACTGAATTACCTTGATGTCACACAAGGCGGAAAGGCCTTTAATTCCACCAAGAGGGCTGCAACTCTAGAAAGAGGTGGGGCAAGACCAGAGGTGGTATTCAGCAGGTTGTGACCAGTTCTGGAGAATCGGTAGTGGAAATTTTGAGTAGTTCAGAGAACTGGCAAATGCCACCTCTGACTGGCCCAACCATCTATTCTCTGCCTCCCGAGTCCCAGCTGATTGGCTGGGTCTGTTTTTGTTGTCCTGCATAGGAGAATGGAGCTGGAAATCAGGTTAGTGGGGTGGTGAGGGAATGGGGATTTTACAGTATCCTTCCCCTGCCATGCACACCAAGCCACACCCACCAAGTCACACCCACAGAACTGGTAGTAAAATTTTTTGAATCCCACCACTGTGCAAGACCATAGGAACAAGTTTGCAGAGAGGACAGCAGGATAGAATTTTTTTCTATCCTTGGCACTTTCTTTTTGGTTTCACATTTTTATTGAGTTATAAAATATTGTAAAATACAAAAGTAAATAGAAAAGCAGTAGTGCAGAAAAGGGGGAAGAGAAGTGAGGAAAGAAGAAAAAAGAAAGGAAAAGGAGCATTGATTTAAGACTCTCTCTGTTACAGTAAAATAAGGCATTAACATCAAATCATAACTTTTTGCTTTTTCATAATAATACTGTGTTTCTCACAAAATAAGGCCAGGCCTTATTTTTTTTTGAGCCCCCCAAAAAACAGCTAGGACATCTTATTTGGGGTGCATTAATTTCTCCCCCCCCCCCCCATGCACCAGCACCATCTCCAACAACAGCGTCTGAGTCACTCCCGCTTTCCACCCATCCCAGTAACAACAGGAAAAAAAAGATTTTGAGGTACCTGGGAGTGCTGTGCGCTGCGTTTTGGTTTAATCCTGAGCGGCTGGGTGGGCGTGAGAAGAGCTGAGTGAGCGTCTCTGCTGCTGCTACCCTTGATGCTCCAGCCTCGGGCTCTGCAAGTTTGCAAAAGTCCTGGTGCACAGCCTATTCCTGCATTCCAAATGCCCAGGCCGAGCTGAGACTGTCCCTCTCTTGCCAGCACCATCTTCAATCTCAGCAGCAGCAGTGGCGGAAACCATGGAAGTTACGGAGGTGGCTCCCCCACCTGAGAAGCGGCTGAAACGCTTCCACAGTTCCCGCCGCTGCTGCCGCTATTATTGGAGATGGTGCTGGCGAGAGAGGGACAGCTGCAGCTTGGCCTGGGTGCTTGGAATGCAGGAATGGGCTGCACATTGGGACTTTTGCAAACTTGCAGAGCCTGAGACTGGAGCACCAAGGATAGCAGCAGCAGAGACGCTCACTTGGCTCTTCTCATGCCCACCCAGCCACTCCAGATTAAACCAAAATGCAGGGCGCGGCGCTCCCAGGTACCTCAAAATCTTTTTTTTTCCTGTTGTTACAGGTACGGGAGAAAAACAGGAGAGAATTAAGGTCCTGTCACACTGCCCAACGGATGAAAAACGTTTTTAAAAAGGACACAGCGGACGAGAAAAATGTTCCATCCATTGTTATCCGCTCTCAAAAGGGGCAAAAATTTGCATAAGCAGAGCGGATAAAATGGAAAGGAACGGACGGGGGGAGGACGCAGAGCAGATGGAAAGCGGATGCGGAATGGAAGCCTAGAGGATGGAAGTGGATGAGAGCGGATGGCACATCTGCAGGGCTTCCGGGGGGCCTCAGCAAAGCGGACGCGGAACGGATACAGCGGATGCACAGCGGATGCACAGCAGATGAAGCGGATGCAGAGCGGAAGCCTAGCGGATGCACAGCGGAAGCCTAATGGATGCCTAGCGTTAATTGCACATGCGGGGAGGATGCATTGCATAAGCCCCGCGGATATAAGGGAAGCAGTTCGGAAGCAGGTCACCATTCAGAGGAAAGACCTGCTGCCGGACGGATTGACAGCCTTGCCTGCCCTGCCTGCATGCCTGCCTGCAAGCCTTGCTGCCAGCCTTGCTGTCTGCCTGCCTGCCAGCCTTGCTGCCAGCCTGCCTGCCTGCCAGCCTTGGTGCATGCCTGCCTGCCAGCCTTCCTGCCAGCCTTGGTTCCTGCCAGCCTCCCTGCCAGCCAGCAACCCCACAACCATGGGGAAGAACAGAAAGCCTCAGCCATCTGCTGCAAGCTCTGGTAAGAGGGACAGGGCCACAATCCCACCCCCTGGCCCTCACTCTGGTTCTGCTGGGGCTTCTGTAGCACGGGCTCACTCTTCTGGGGCTGGAGCTTCTGCTGCTTCTGCTTCTGGAGGAGCTGATGATGCCGGGGATCAGACAAGCACTCCAGCACCAGCCACCTCCACAGCACCTGGACCCTTCACCCCTGAGACTGAGCGACCAAGAGGAGTGGCAGAGACTCATTTTTGTTTTATAGCTTGTTGTTAATAAAGTCTATCTTTGATTCACACACTTGCTTCATTTCTTTTTTTTAATAAAGTCTTGGTAGAAACTTTTAGAAATGGTTTAAGCCTTTGCATGCTTGAGGGATGGGTTAAGATAGCAGTGGGATGGGCAGGGATACCTGTGGGATGTGTAATAGTTGTGGGATGGGTAAGGATAGCAGTGGGATGGGCAGGGATACCTTTGGGATGGGTTAAGATAGCTGTGGGATAGATAAACCTCCAGTGCAAGCATAGTGGGACTGTATGGTCTACCCTCCCAGGTGCCACACATATGGCCCTTTATTATTAATACTAATGTAATCATTCATCCACACATGTCAACATAAACACAACTCTTTATTAAATGCCCTGTTCATTGTAGGCACATCCAACATACATGGCCCAATCTCATCAGTGTGATGAGACAGGCTTAAGGAAGCATCCATTAAGCATCTACCATCCTGTCTTGCCACTCCACTGCTCCAGCTAGGGAGTTGCACCAGTGTTTCAGGAGGTTGCGCTGCTTCTTCCCTTCACGTGAGGCTCTGTTGGGGCCTTGCACATCCTCAGTGTCTATCAAGTTTTGCCCTTGCATCCATTCCCCAGGCTCCATGTCCCCATTGCCTTGTTGGAGGTCCACGAGCCTGTTCTGCAAGACTGGGTAGTGGGTGTGCATGAGATGGTGCAGGATGCAGCAAGCTTCCACGATGTTCCTCACGGTCTCTGGGCGATGCTGCATGGTGGTAAGAAGTACCTGGAACCTGTTGGCCAGGATGCCAAAGGCGTTCTCCACCACCCGCCTTGCCCTGGACAGCCTGTAGTTGGAGATCCTTTCTTCACGGGTGAGGCATTTGGAGGTGTAGGGCTTCATGAGGTAGGTTGTGAGGGAGAAGGCCTCATCCCCCATGATGAAGTAGGGCACATCTTCCGTGTCATTGGGCAGGGGTTCTGGATCTAGGAATCCCACGATGAGGTTGCGTTCCAGCCCCTCCTTGAGGTGACTTGCATTGTATACCTGGGCATCTGAAGCTGACCCGTTGCCTGAAGCATCGATGTACATGAATTTGTAGTCAGCATCGACCATGGCGAAGAGGATGATGCTGAAGAAGCCCTTGTAGTTGAAATAAGTGGACCCTGACTTGGCTGGTGCTTTGCAGGCCACGTGCTTGCCATCTATGGCTCCAACAGTGTGTGGGAAGTTCCACCTCTGATACCACTGCTCTGCAACTTTCTTCCAGCCTTCTTCAGTGGAGGGGCACTGGAGGAGCTCCTCCATGTATTCTTCGATGATGGCCTGCACCACTTCTCTGACCACAATGCTGATGGTGTTGTGTGGCACCCTCCAGCCGTACTGCATGCTCCTGTAGGTGGTCCCTGAGGCCAGGTGGCGCAGAGTCAGTGCCACCTTGAGCCCAGGTTCCAGGCTGGGCTGGAAGTTGGTGTTTGCCTTGGTCAACCTGGGTGTCAGCCGCTGCAGAACTTTGTCAAACATGGCTGGCGGCATCCTCATGAAGTTCTGGAATGCACGAGTGTCTTCGTTCCTGAGCTCCACCATCAGCTTGTTGTACAGTCCGTACTCTGCTCTTCTGGCGATCCATCTTTGGACCCAGACGCTTCTTGGCCACCTCCTTTTCTTCCTGTAGTAGAGTTCACAGAGCCTGTAGATGGCTTCGCACTGTTGCAGAAGAATGGTGGCTGCCAAAAGGACTTTGTTACGATCCACGGTGGACATGACTGGATGCTGTGGAAGAGCAAGAGTCAGATGAAAGCTGCAGAGGTCTGCACCGCAGGGCTGCTGGTCTGAAAGTGAGACCCAGGTGAGTTGCTCCCCCTTTTTATAGGCAGTATAGGTTTTCCCCTAGGTGTCCCTTTTCATCCTCTAGGCATCCTCTAGACATCCTTTATATCCGATATAGGTCCCCTCTGCAAATGTTTTTTTCCATTTTAAATGCTTTATTTCCATTTTGCATCCGCTAGGCATCCATTCTGCATCCGTTCCGCGTCCGTTCTGCTTCCTCCCTGCGTCCATTTACCGCTGGAGTGGATGGAGTTGCGCGGATGCGCAGCGGATGTGCAGCGGATATAGCGGATGTGTAACAGATGCAGAACAGATGCCTAGCGGATGCCTAGCAGATGCAGAACAGACACATTGGATACATTTTCCGCTCAAAAGTTTTGAGCAGTTCAAAACTTTCTGAGCAAATGAAACGTCAATAAACGGATGCTGGACGGATAGAGAGGAAGCAAAATGGAGGCAGTGAGTACAGAACGGATGCATTGCGTTAATCAACGGATGACAAGTGTTTTTCTCCGTTTTACATCCTCTTTCCATCCGTTGGTGCAGTGTGAGAGGGGCTTTAGATGCTGTTATTGGAGATGGTGCTGGCGAGAGATGCGCCAGCACTGGTGGGAACTATAGAAGCTACAGAGGCCTGAGAAGCGGCTGAAATGCTGCCAGACATCCATGCCGACACCTCCTGCCTGCTGACCCAGGTAAGGGAGGGGTAAGGGAGCCCTCTGTGCTCCACCATGGTGTTAGGAGCGGCTGGTGGTGAAGCGTAGCTGCCCACGGGGCATTCATCATGGGAAGTTCCTGCCCCGCCTTCCCCCTCCCCAATTTCACATGTTTTAAACTAGGCCTAAATGTGGGGAATGGGGCTTAATTTCATTTTATGCCTAGAAAACCTGCTGGATCTTCCTATTTTGGCGGGGCGTATTGTTGGAGAAACACTGTATGAACAAGCCATTTCTGAAAAGATCTATCAATCTTCTCAGTAAAACTCAAAATCAAAGTTTCATTATTTTCTATATCAAGCATGAAGTTCAGAAGTGGTCTCCACATGGAAACAAAAGTACTTATGTTCTTTTCTTTAATCAAAGTAGTCAATTTTGCCATTTCAGCCAACTCCATCAACTTCTGCAACCATTCATCCAGAGAATGAATCCAAGTGTCATTCCATTTCCATACAATAGTCTTGTTGCTATCAACATATATAATAACAAAGTTCCAATTTTTTTCTCCAGCTCTTTTTCCATTAGGCCCAAAAGAAAAGTTCTGGTTTCATTTTTATCTCCATTTTTATCTCCATCTTTGATACCTTCTTGGACCCTGATGGCTGTAAAGGCTGCTGAACAAGGCTGCTGAACAAGGAACATGAGAAGATCAAAAGAGCACAGCACAGTTAGGAAAGCAAACATTCTGCTCACACAGGTGATTTTCTAAAGCACTTTTACAGTCATTTAGTGCTTAAAATAAACATGTTCATTCTCAGAGAGGCCTAGTACAATTATTTTTATTTGAAAAAACGGGTTGCAATCCTACAAAACACAGGGAGGAAATATGCTGGAAATTTAAGGCCCACCTAATCCAAGATCAACAAATGTTTTCAAATATTTTTCACAAAATGTTAAGCTACCAAGAAATAAAAGGATGATTTCTTTCCTTTCCACAGTCAGAAAGCTCTGTTAAAGTCCTTTACTCCATAGTCTGTAAATCAGGAGAAAAGATTGCTCATTGCTAAATTCCAATCTCCTCATGTAGTGTTGCTCTTACAGTGTTACTGTAAGTCAAAGTAAGTGATTAATTGATTTACCTGGCTTTGTTTCTCCCCCAAGACTCTCCTGCTAAAGCCCATGTCACACTGCACCAATGGATGGAAAGAGGATGTAAAACGGAGAAAAACGCTTGCCATCCGTTGGTTAACGCGATGCATCCGTTCTGTACTCACTGCGTGCGTGATTCATATGTTCTATCTGTCCAGCATCCATCTACTGAGATTTCATCTGCTCAAAACGTTTTGAGCTGCACAAAACTTTTTGAGCGGATGAACGTTCTGCCGCGTCCGTTCTACATCTGCGACACATACGGGGAACAAATGTTCTACGTCCGTCGTCATCCGTTACACGTCTGCTGTATCCGGTCGGCATCCGCTGCGCATCCGCGCAACTCGCATCTGCTCCAGTGGAAAATGGACACAGGGAGGAAGCAAAACAGACGGGGAACGTCCGCGTAGCATTAGTAGCACGGACATAGAAAGGATGAAAGCGGATGCAGCTCGCATATAAAGCATTAAAACGGAAAAAACGTTTGAATAGGGGACGTATCTCGGATATTTAGGATGTCTGGAGGATGTTTCGAGGATGCAGAAGGACACCGAGTGGAAAACCAATATTTCCTATAAAAAGGGGGAGGAAATCACCTGGATCTCACTTTCAGTCCAGCAGCCTTGGTATGCAGACCTCTTCAGCCTTGCTCTTGCTCTTGCTCTTCCACATCATCCAGTCATCTCCACCATGGATCGTCGCACACTTCTTTTGGTAGCTGCCATCATTCTACAGCAGTGTGAAGCCATCTACAGGCTCTTTCACCTGTTCTACGCAAGGAAAAGGAGGCGTCCAAGAAGTGTGTGGGTCTGAAGATGGATTGCGAGAAGAGTAGAGTACGGACTGTATGACAAGCTGATGGTGGAGCTGAGGAAAGTAGACACTTGTGCATTCCAGCACTTGATGAGGATGCCACCAGCCATGTTTGATGAAGTTGTGCAGCGGCTGAGACCCAGGTTGACCAAGGCAAACACCAACTTCCGGCCCACCCTGGACCCTGGGCTGAAGGTGGCGCTGACTCTGCACCACCTGGCCTCTGGGACCACATACAGGAACATGCAGGACACCTGGATGGTGCCACACAACACCATCAGCACTGTGGTCAGAGAAGTGGTGCAGGCCATCATCGAAGAATACTTGGAGGAGCTCCTCCAGTGCCCCTCCACTGAAGAAGGCTGGAAGAAAGTTGCAGAGCAGTGGTATCAGAGGTTGAACTTCCCACACACTGTTGGAGCCATAGATGGGAAGCAGATGGCCTGCAAAACACCAGCCAAGTCGGGGTCCAATTATCACAACTACAAGGGCTTCTTCAGCATCATCCTCTTCGCCATGGTTGATGCTGACTACAAGTTCATGTACATCGATGCTTCAGGCAACGGCTCATCTACAGATGCCCAGGTATACAATGCCAGTGACCTCAAGGAGGGGCTGGAATGCAACCTCATCATAGGTTTCCCAGATCCAGACCTCCTGCCCAACGACACACAAGATGTGCCCTACTTCATCGTGGGAGATGATGCCTTCTCCCTCAGAACCTTCCTCATGAAGCCCTACACTTCCAGATACCTCACCCGTGAAGAGAGGATCTTCAACTACAGGCTGTCCAGGGCAAGATGGGTGGTGGAGAACACCTTTGGCATCCTGGCCAACAGGTTCCAGGTACTTCTTACCACCATGCAGCATCGCCCAGAGACCGTGAGGAACATCGTGGAAGCTTGCTGCATCCTGCACAATCTCATGCGCACCCACTACCCAGTGTTGCAGAACAGGCTTGTGGACCTCCAACAAGGCAATGGGGACATGGAGCCTGGGGAATGAAGGCAAGGACTAAACCTGATAGACACTGTGGATGTACAAGGCCCCAACAGAGCTTCACGTGAAGGGATGAAGCAGCGCAACCTCCTGAAACACTGGTGCAACTCCCCAGCTGGAGCAGTGGAGTGGCAAGACAGGATGGTAGATGCTTAATGGATGCTTTCTTGAGCCTGTCTCATCACACTGATGAGATTGTGCCATGTATGTTGAGTGGCCCTACAATGAACAGGGCATTTAATAAAGAGTTGTGTTTATGTTGAAATGTGTTGATGAATGATTAAATTGTTATTGATAATAAAGGGCCATAGGTGTGGCACCTGGGAGGGTGGACCATACAGTCCCACTATGCTTGCACTGGAGGCTTATCTATCCCACAGCTATTACCCATCCCACAGCTATTACCCATCCTACAGCTATTACTCATCCCACAGGTATCCCTGCCCATCCCACTGCTATCCTTACCCATCCCACAGCTATCCATCCCACAGCTATCCTTACCCATCCCACAAGCATGCAAAGGCTTAAACCATTTCTAAAAGTTTCCACCAAGACTTTATTAAGTAAAAGAACTGAACCAAGTGTGTGAAGCAAAGATAAACTTTGTTAATTGTATTATAAACTGTAGGACTTTATTATAAAAGCAAAATGAACCAAGAAAAGTGTCCTAAGCAAAGATAAAGTCAACAGGTAACAACCCAGTCTCTGGCACTGTTCTCAGTCACTCTTAGGCATGCCCATGGTCTCAGGGGTGAAGGGTCTAGGGGCTGTAGAGGTGGCAGTGGCTGGAGTGCTGGTCTGAGGCACAATTGGGGTGCCTGGCCCCGAGAGGACAACAGGGGATGGTGTGTGCAGGAAGCTCTCAGAGAGCTGTCTCAGTCCCATGATGTTGAGAGGCCCTTCCTCCAGGACATGGGATGTCAGTCCCTAGACCAATGACAGATGTTCTGAGGCCGGGCTTGTCTGTGGGGTGGAGGAAGGAGGAGTGTAGTGGGGCTGTCTGGTCTGCAGCTGAGTGAGGTCAGGTGCTGGTGGCATCTGTGGCGTCGGTGGCATCAGTGACATCTGTGGCATCAGTGACATCTGTGGTGTCGGTGGCATCTGTGGCTTAGGTGGCATCTGTGGCAGGCGAAGAACCTGTCCTGGACTGGGAAGGGCTGCCTGTGCTGCTGGAAGTCCTGGTATCCGTAGCCTTGGAAGGTGAGGGGCTGTTGAAAGCCTTGGAAGGGCTGTGACATCAGCTGGGGTGGAGGAGCAGACCTGGAGTGGGTCAGAGCAGGTTCAGCTGGGCCTGGAGGTTGGTGTAGAAGACCTGTGATCCTCTCCTTGATCACCTGGTACTGGGCTTCGGGCATTTCCATGAGGGTCTGGTTCACCTAGGTGAGGAAGGGGTTTCTGTTAGAGGATGGAATCTCGAAGTGTACCAGCTGAGAGAGGAGATCTACGCTGCTCTTGATGGTGTCCCTGATCTCCAAGAGGACAGTGTGGCTCTGTCCCTCCGATCTGCCTCTCTGCCTGCTTTCTGTGGAGGTGGAGCTGTGGGTGGGTGTGGGTTATCTCTGGTGGCTGTGGCCTCTTCTTGCTCCATCTGTGTCAGGGGATCCTCCATGTGCTCCAGCATGGGGTGTGCAGCTGTTGGGGGGGTCTCTGTCGTGGGGCGCTCCAAAGATACCTGCCTGGACACAGGAGCTGACTCTTGGCCAGAAGAGGACTGGCTGTCTGCGGGCTGCCTGAGAGAGAGGGTTGACAGAAGGGGCTTCTCCTTGGTGGCGGATCTCACCCTCCAAGAAGCTGCTCTTGGCCATCATGTAGGTCTCCCGGTCTGTCAGTTTGACCGTGGCCTGGCCAGACTTCTTCAGGTGCAGCTTCCCGTACCAGGTGTGCATGTGCTTCCACCACCCCAGGAGGACATCCGAAGTGTAGCCCAGGATCTCCGCCTTCTCTCTCCAAGTCGCCTGCTTCTGCTTGGTGTCTCAATAGAGCCTGTGTCCCTTCCTCCAGAGGTACTCGTTCTCCCTCAGCCATTCGAGCACCTCCTCCTCATGTTCCTCTGCAATGGAGTACTGTCTCCTCTCCCCCTTTTCAAGTGATTGCCTCTTCCTCCCTCTGGCAGGGCCTTCTGGGCCCTCATCAGCAGGGCTTTGAGGTCCTAGGGGCTGGTCCACCACACCACCACCAGCAGTAGTAGCAGCAGCAGCAGCACCAGCAGGACCAGCACCAGCACCAGCACCAGCACCAGCAGAGTCAGCACCAGCAGCAGAAGAAGCAGCAGCAGCAGAAGCCCCAGCAGAAGCAGAGTCAGTGCCAGGGGGTGGGATGTTGGTCCTGTCCTTCTTGCCAGGGCTGGCAGGAGTAGGCACAGGCTTCTTTTTCTTCCCCATGGTTGTTGGCTGAAGATGTGTCTGGCAGCAGGTCTTTCCTCTGAATGGTGACCTGCTTGCGAGCTGCTTCCCTTTATATCCACGGGGCTGACGCAATGCATCCTCCCCGCATGCGCAGTGAACGCTTTGCATCTGCTAGGCATCCGCTAGGCATCCGCTAGGCTTCCATGATGCATCCACTGTAACTGCTCGACATCCGCTACGCATCCGCTCCTTCCGCTGCGCGTCCGCTTTGCTGTTCTCCCATGAAAGCCCTTTGGATGTGTCATCCGCTTCCATCCGCTAGGCTTCCATTGAGCATCCGCTTAACATCCTCACTACGTCCTCCCCACGTTCGTTCCTTTCCACTGTTGTCTGTTCTCTTTATGCAAATTTGGGGCACTTTTGAGAGCGGATAACAACGGATGGAAAATTTGCTCGTCTGCTGTGTCCTTTCTACATACATTTTGCATCCGTCGGCCGATGTGACCTAGCCTTAAGCAATCATGCTCCTTTATTGTGGGGTAGAGTGGGACTAAATGAGTGTTGAATGTTTGGTTTAGCTCAGGGCTGTCAAACTCAATATCATTGAGGGCCACATCAGGGTTGAGTTTGACCTTGCAGGGCCAGGGTTTGTTTTGCTAGCACTCTGCCAACAAAAATGGAACTTGTCTGCGGCTCTCCTGAGCTCCATTTTTATCTGCCATGGCCTCCAGCACTCTGCCAGCAAAAATGGAGCTTGCACGCACCCCTCCCAACCTCCACTTTTGTTGGCTGAGTTCTGGAGCAGGCCATTGCAGCTGAAAACAGAGCTCAAGAGAGCTGTAAGTGGCCCTCCATTTTCGCTGGCTGAGTGCCGGAGCAGGCCATTGCAGCAGAAAACAGAGCTCAGGAGGACCACACATGGCCCTCCTGAGCTCCATTTTCACTGGCAGAGGCACTGTGGGCCAGTCCTTCTCTGTTTCCAGGGTGGCCCCGCAGACCAGATCTAAGCATCCTGTGGGCCGGATCCAGCCCATGGGACTTGAGTTTGACACCCCTGGTTTAGCTAGTTGTTAGGTTGTCCAATGGATAGTTTTCAGGGATGAAAATATTCTGTATATGTGACTTCTCAAGTTACTTCTTGACATGTTCCTAGTGCTCTTTTGAAAGAGTGCTAAACTGATGCCCAAATAAATAATAGTCCAACTGAAAGGTCACGAGGCAGAGGAGGAGTGAAGCATTAGGTGGAAGAGAGCTTTCCTTCTCAATATTTTGGGAAATCTCCTTTTCATTTCATGTGTATACCCCTTCTCCATGCTGTGACCATCATTAAGGCTAACAGGCATGAAGAGGAATGTGTGACACAGCAGGAGGGATTGACTCATAACAAGCAAGTTGTGTCTTTGAGGAGAGAGCGGAAAGAGAATATTGGTCTTGGGCAGCAGTTAGTAGCTTTGCGTGGCAGCATGTAGAAGTAGTCTATAGGTAGGCAAAGTAATACAATTGATAACATTGCCTTAACTCTAAAGTAAAATCATTCAAACAATCCCAGGATGCCAAAATATCTTTTGACAGCAGAAGAAGTAGAGACATATCAAGATAAATATGTAAGATTCCATTTATTCATTATATGATACAGGTTCTTCTTCTTTCGTAAACGCAGGATGCAAATAAGTAAGGGGAAACCACCCTTGAGGCGTCATGGTTTATACAGAACATCAAATCATTGCTAAGGAGGAAAGAATTGAAAACCAGAAATATTTTTTGAAAACCATCTTGATTTCAAATCTTAAATCTGCCAAGGTTGAATATCCCTGCTTTAAATAATTGCAACTTGTACAGGTATAAAATGTATATATAGGTATAAAATGTGTACAAAAATGAAAAGCTACAATGAAGGAGCTCAGGTCTTCATTTAATAGCTGGATTTGTACAATATGAAAAACCATGGGTTGTTTTAAAAAAAAAAACTGAGTTTTTTGGGGGTGGGTAGGTGGGTGTAGAAGGAAATCACAATTCATTGACTTTAAACAACATGCTTTGTGATGTAGAATAGTTTACCAAGTTCAGATAAATAGTTATAGTCATCCTGTATACTAAACCAACCAATCAAACCTATTCCTTACTTACTGTGATCTTTCCATACTTCCCAAAGTTCTCGTGAATCAAAACAGGTTACATAACCATGAAATGAAGTTAGGGAGAGATTTTATCAGCCTGCGGCCTCTTTAGGCTGTCGCTCGGTGGCTTAGCTGATCGTTGTTTCACATTGTTCTTTCCTTCTTTTTCTTGGCCAAGGAAGCTACCTCTTGCATCTATTTTAACTTTCTACAAGGCCTTGAGGCTTTGTTGGGCATTGTGAGAAATTGGAATGGCTGCTTGGAATGCTTCTATGGTCCAAGGACACCAGATGGAAGGCAGCTCCCATTTCCCTGGGTCTGTGATGGAGCCAGCTTGGAAATGAGGAAAGATCACACAATGGATTAAAAACAAAAAACCAAATACCTGTTATGGTTTCTAGAACTAGGGCTTTTAACCCAGGCAAAAGTTTCTGCAGAAAGAAGCACGCTTGATTCTCTAGAGGATAGAACTGAACACCATCACTTCACTTTGAAATGTTTTACTTTCCTCTATGTGAAGAAACATTGATTTTCTGTTCATACATGTTTACAAGACGCCACAATGATGTTGCATGTGTCACGACATCTCCATGTAAATGACACATCTTATATAATTTGTGTAGGTTGCAACACATTTGCATGAACTACAATAGATTGCTTGTCTCTTCTGCTCCCACCCAAACAGATTCCAGTATTTTCCAAAGAACATTTTCACATAAATATTGCTAACCTAATTTCTTTCTATTCATGTCTTGTAAGGGACAGTGGATGATTCAATGTACCAATAAAGGAAAATATTTGTAGTTGAAGGCTGAAAAGAGAGGTCCTTAGTGCTCTCTGAACCTGGTTGTTTTCTTGCAGATCAGAGGTGGTATCCAGCAGATTCTGACCAGTTCTGGAGAACCAGTAGCAGAAATTTTGAGTAGTTCAGAGAACTGGCAAATACCACCACTAACTGTCCCCACCCCCATCTATTCTCTGCCTCCTGAGTCCCAACTGATCGGCTGGGTCTTCTTTTGTTGCTCTGCACAGGAGAACAGAGATGGAAAGCAGGTTAGTGGGGTGGGGAGGGAATGGGATTTTGCAGTTACCTTCCCCCAGAACTGGGGGATATTTTGTAATATCCTTCTGCTGACATGCCCACCAAGCCACGCCCATCAAACCACATCATGTCCACCAAGCCACGCCCACCAAGCCACGCCCACAGAGCTAGTAGTATTTTTTTTGAATCCCACCACTGTTGCAGATGTTTCATTATGACCCAAATTAGGCAACATCATCAGTGCTAGTAAGGAGTAGGGCTTGCTGTCACTTTATATTCTAGCGCCTTGCCCTTTGACATGAAAATGATTGGAGTATTTTACCCTTATTTTCAAGTCTAGTGCTCAGGGAAAAGGCAATCTGTGCTAACCTTCTCTCCTTCCAGATGATCATCAGGAAAATGCGAAGAACATCATCGAAGGGCCCTGACTACTGAAATATTATAGGTTTTAAAGTTATAAAAATAATGTCTGCCCTGCTCGGTTCTTATCTTTGTAAGGAGATTCAACAAATCCCACCCTATTCTTGGATATAACAACTTATGATAATCAGCAATAAGTACATATACTAAAGCTGGAGTCATTTTTCTACAATACAGTAGTTAGAATTGGGGAGTGAAGAAAATTATAAACAATATACACACAAAAAAAGAGAAGTTCCAAGAACAGGACTCTGCATCTCTGGAGAGAATGGGGAGATAAAAAACTGATTGTGACTACTGTAGTGCTGACCTGAGCCTAGGAGCTGGGAGATGTAGTACTGCAAGAATGTTCTCCAATAGGAAAAGAGACCTCCTACAACAACTGTAAAACTTCAGCTGGATTTACATGCCAAAGCAGGATATTGTGCAATTTCAAAAGAAAAGTAAATTCAAAATCAATCAATTGCAGTGTCCGATAAACAAAACCAAAGTGAGAAATAAACCAACTTAGTTCCCCAACAATATCCTTAGAACAGCTGGGTTTTGTGCTGATCCCACAGTGGGTCAAAGCTTTCTGGAAGTGACTTGTAGACAATACTATGGCCATGAAAGTTATGAAGAAAGCATAATAGCTGGTGATAATCACTTAACAACCACTGGATTCATTTAATAGCCATGACAGAAAAGGTTCTAAAATTGGGCATGACTCACTTAATGCCTGGCTTAGTCACAGAAATTCAAAATCCCAATTATGGTCATGAGTCAAGGACTACCTGTATTTGTCAGCTCTTGAATAAAGGACATATAGATATGTATGGTTGTGTTGTAAGGAGTTGGGCTTGGGGAATTATTATATTAGTCAGCTGCAGGTCTCTGACAGAGTTGTCTGCATCTTGAGGAACCAGAAAAACATTTGGTCTGATTGATAATAATGTTGAAGCAAAATCTCCATCTTCTTTTTGGAAAATGAAAATTTACTTTGCATTCTTTGGGTTATATTAGGTAAAGGTAAAGGTTCACCTCGCATATACGTGCTAGACATTTCTGGTTCTAGGGGGTGTTGCTTGCTCTCCATTGAAGAGCCAGCGCTATCTAAAGATGTCTCTGTGGTCATGTGGCTGGCATGATTAAATGGCGAAGGCACACTGAATGCTGCTACCTTCCCACCAAAGTGGTCCCTATTTTTCGCATTGCATTTTTACATGCTTTCGAACTACTAGGTTGGCAGAAGCTGGGACAAGTAATGGAAGCTCACTCCATTATGTTGTTCTAGGGATTTGAACCACTGAACTGCTGACCTTTCTGATCAACAAGCTCAGAGTCTTAGCCACTGAGCTACCATGTCACAACTGAGCCACCAAATCCCTACGTTAAGTGAGACCACATATAACAATAGATGCTTCCATGCTACCCTAATTTCAAGTTCCTATTTCCCCAGAAGGTGTAACAATGACTTCTGCCTGTGTACATGTGACACCCCAATCTCTGTACAAAGAGTTGGTATCTTACTAACACAGAGTTGCTTTCATCATTTGACACCCCTCCCTTTATGGATATCTCTATTGTCCTAACTGAAAGAGATTTGCAATCCATATATTTACAAGGGTCATTTAGTTTAGCTCTATGGGAACCACATATTGTAAGCAGAGGTTACTTATACTGAACTCAACAAGCTACAAATGAGCCAA
Organism: Laticauda colubrina; assembly: GCA_015471245.1. Lineage (NCBI taxonomy): Eukaryota > Metazoa > Chordata > Lepidosauria > Squamata > Elapidae > Laticauda > Laticauda colubrina. The sequence continues at coordinate 27,595,674 of BLBF01000041.1, forward strand.
GTACATCTCAACTTAGTATGACTTGATGTGTATTTAGCCTGGGTGGTTATTTTGTGGTTCAGTGTATTGTGCAAACCAAAACAATTGGGTTAAGTGAGCAAACTGTAGTCAAGCTGTGTTGGGCAAAGATAACCATGATGCCTGGAGCAGACACTCTTCCAGGCATGTTATTCTTTTGCAGTTATGGGGGAAATATTCTATCATGTTGTTTTTGCCACTTAAAAGTAGGCCAAAGGGATAGATTTAGCATGGGGTGAACCTGTCCAACTTTTGCAGGTTCCAACTTGGTTGCTCAAACATTAGTAAGAGGTAGAGGAAAAAAAAAAACAGCAGTAGGTGGAACTAGTTAGCTGGCTCTGATCCACCATGCTCCCTAAGTTTTCTTGTATGACTACGCAATAAAGAGAAGACAAAAAAGGGAGGAATGGTCTGGTGAAGAGATTAAGATCTCTAGAATGTGTGAAACAATGGTGCATGTCTCTAAAAAAGAAAACAGCCTTAAAAAAACCCCAATAACTCATGTAACTTTAAACAGGTGATGAAACTCTTACCTATAACATTGAAGGAACAGGAAGAGACTTCAGTCTACCAACATCTTTGAGGCACAGAATTGACTATCAGGGCAGTGCAACATTCATGCACTTGCAACCGCACCTCTATGCTTCCATCTATCTTACAAAGGAGCAGTAAATTCAACTCCTACAAAGCATGATTAATAAATTAATCATAAATTTTTACTCCCTCATGAAATATCAAAGTGGCTGACTGTTCAGATTAAACATTACAACTCCCCTGTCCCATGCAAGTAATAACCATCATTTCTCAAAATGATGAGGAGCACAGTAGGAAGAAAATGCTACATCATAGAACTCTAGATGCCATATCTTGGTGGTGTCTTCATTAAGACCGATGGAAATCACATAAAAGGGAGGTTTTCCAAAAATATTTGTTGGGTGTTAGCCCCCCTCCACCCAAAATCACTCAAAAATCAGGGGTAAAGGATGGAAAAGAAGCAAGGAAGACTAAAATAGGGCCAGATGTTTAAGTCACGAGATCTTATCAGTGGAATATGTGAATGTGACTTAGTTTTTGCTAATACCTGGATCATATATATTGAACAACAAATGACTAATGCCTCTCCTCCTTCCTTTTCTTTGATTATGCTTGAGTTTACTTACGCAAGGACAAAATATTAGCATACCATTCATTTTTTGTTCTCACAAATAACAGTTATTGTATGCTTTCTGTCTGGTTTTCTTCAGCTAAGAATTCTGGGAGATACACAGCCAACCATTAAGGTCTGTAACTGTAGGGCGCAAGGCCTGGACCTGACTGTGCTCCTGAATTGGGGAAGGAAGACATCTCATAGAATGAGTTCCAGAGTCTTTTTATGTTGATAATTATGGAAACAGCTGCACAGCCCTCAAAAAGACCTCATTCCACCCAAACAAGCAGGCTTCTCAGGACTAATGATTGTCTTTCCTACCTGATAGCAAAACTAGATTTGCTGTGAAGTAGATATTTAATCAAAGCTTTGTGGTTCTTTTAAAATATTACTCCAGGCTAGATTGCAAAGGCTATAAATCAGGGATGTGTAAATTTTTCTATTGAAAGATATATTAATCTGTTGTGTGAAAAATAGTGAGTTAACAAAGGCCAGGAGTGGGTGTTACAAGAGTAAAAAAAAAATAAAAAATAAAAATGGGATATTCATTCTGTCTCCTAAATATCTCCTTTCTTTGCAACATATTTTACTCCTTTCAGAGATTTTCTCTTTTCCAACTGGATTGCCAAACAGATGTGGAAGAGGAAATACCCCTCTTATAGAGGTGTGCAATTGCCATTTGAAATTACAATAGAAGATCCTTCTGGTCTCAAGGTTTACCAGTTAACCATCACACTCTAAGGACAGACTATCAGTGTTCCCTGACATGTCTCTGATCAAAGAATTTATACAATGACAGACCTGGAAAATCTGGAAAAAATAGGCTTTATCTAATGATAAGCAAAGATCATAGGAGATGCTACCCTTATTTGGTTGCCTTTAGACTCCTTTCTCTTGTCTCTGAGGGTTGCTGTGAAGCTAAAATGTCACCCCCAGGTTGCTTGAAGGTTAGGTGGGACACAGATTCAGTATAACAAAAAAGCCATCACTCAAGCAAGATGGTTCAAAATTCGATAGTGTGAAGATTCTAAAGGTGGCAATTAAAGCAGGAACGAACTAATTAAAAATCATGAGAATTGCTTTAATTTGTACTCATCCCAGAATGCAACACAGAATGTGCGAGACTTTAGCAATTTATAATTGCAGCACTTTTTTTTTTGGTTTTGTGGGAAAGAGGAGAAGGAAGAAGAAAGAGAAGGAGGCAATCTTTTGCAATGCAACAAACAGGCCTAAACCTGTGAAACTAAATGGTAGAAACTGTTTGTGATGATTACTGTCTCTTAATTGATTACATACACAAATAGGTGCGACTAAGGACAGGAAGGTTTTTTTTTTTAAATGACAATTCCAGGGTGAAAGAACAGTATTTTTTTCTTTTAAGGTAATTTGAAGTGTTCTCTCAGAAATCTCTGATGTCAAGAGACTTTTAGGTGGGTGGAAAGTTGTTTCTGATAAGATGTGGATTAGGGGAATGTTCATAGTTTTTGTATTAAGACATTCCTGATATATTTTGGGTACATTTCTTCAAGAAAAAATTCCACTCTCTTCCCTCTACTTCTCTTCTAATTTCTTTTCTGTGGAACATTAAAATAAAATAAAATAAATACTAAAATGTAAACACTAAAGAAACACACTGGAAACAAAATGGAGGCTGAAGCTGAGCTGACAAAGCTTCTTGGATGAGAAGTGAAACATCTTCAAAGATAAACCAGAAAGTCCAGTTGCCTCTAGAAAAAAAAGCACCTTTAGGACAATCATGACCTGGATGACTAAAAATCTCCATAGATTTTTAACTTCTAAGTTTCTTCCTCTGACCATTAAGCCCAATGGGAGTTCCCTCTTCTTTTGTTGGACTTTTGTTGGATTGTTTTCTAGAGATCTCTCTTCTCCTCCTTCCTAAGATCATCCACACATTCTATTGCAATAATTTCAGCTTAGCTGAAATGAAAATGAAACAATTTCATATTCTTAAAACTTTTCACATTTTAAAATACATATTGAAAAAGTATGAAGAAGCCATTTTCTGAAGCCAGTTGTTTGTAAGATAGTTTTCACCAAAGCCTAAAATAATAAAGACCCTGAATGATTTATATGTGCCATCAAGCCTCAACCAACTCATGGCAACTATATAGATAAATCTTCTCCATGGTCATCTATCCCCAGCCTTGTCCTTCAGGTTTTCCAATAATGTACCCATCAATGCTGTAATCGTCCATTCACCTTACTTTCTCTTTCCTTCTTTCCAACTTTTCCAGCAGTATAGACTTCTCAAGAGAGATAGGATCTTAATAGATTGGAAATTGGCCCCTATCCTACAAAATGTAATTCAGTGGTAAGTAAGGTTTTACACTTAGGCAAGAAAAAACAAATGCAAGTATACGTAGAATAGGTGGTACCTGGCTCAGCAGCAATAACTGTGAGAGGGATTTAAGAGTCCTAGTATATACTGTAGTTGCCCCAAAAGGCAATACAAACCTAGGTTGCATCAACAAAAGTATCAAGATTACACAAAGGACAATTAATCAGTGGAATGGCTTACCTCCAGAAGCGGGTCCTCCTTCATTGGAATTTTTAAGAAGAGATTGGACAGCTTTAGCAGGAGGTTAACCCTGTCATTCTGTATTCTGCTTTATGGGAACTTGGTTACTGTTTTAACACCTGTTGTAAGAAGGTAATTCTAAGATGGTTGATTTCTTTAGGTAAGACATTTATATAATTTCAGCAACTGTGTTTTGAAAATCTACAACTAGGTTTAACATGTTATACAAACCCAATCACTGAGTCCAAAAGAAGTTCATTTCAGGTGTCAATAAGATTTTGGCTGCTTTCTTTATTGATGGACCTTCTGAAAATCTGAATTCTTACTGATTGGAAATTGAAAGGTTGGAAGGAAAGACAGAGGAAACAAAAGAAAGAATTGTATCTGCTATCCCGTTATAGGAGTAGTAGTATTATTTGATTATAGGCAATGGGAGATAACATATTTAGTTTGGTTCTAAACCTGTTTAAGCCGATGTCACACTGCACCAACGGATGGGCAGGGATACCTTTGGGATGGGTAATAGCTGTGGGATGGGCAGGGATACCTGTGGGATGGGCAGGGATAGCTTTGGGATGGGTAATAGCTGTGGGATAGATAAACCTCCAGTGCAAGCATAGTGGGACTGTATGGTCCACCCTCCCAGGTGCCACACCTATGGTCCCTTATTATCAATAATAATGTAATCATTCATCCATACATGTCAACATAAACACAACTCTTTATTAAATGCCCTGTTCATTGTAGGCCCACCCAACATACATGGCCCAATCTCATCAGTGTGATGAGACAGGCTTAAGGAAGCATCCATTAAGCATCTATCATCTTGTCTTGCCACTCCACTGCTCCAGTTGGGAAGTTGCACCAGTGTCTCAGGAGGTTGCACTTCTTCTTCCCTTCACGTGAAGCTCTGTTGGGGCCTTGCACAACCTTAGTGTCCATCAGGTTTTGCCCTTGCCTCCATTCCCCAGGCTCCATGTCCCCATTGCCTTGTTGGAGGTCCACGAGCCTGTTCTGCAAGACTGGGTAGCGGGTGCGCATGAGATTATGCAGGATGCAGCAAGCTTCCATGATCCTCCTCACGGTCTGTGGGCGATGCTGCATGGTGGTGAGAAGTACCTGGAACCTGTTGGCCAGGATGCCAAAGGCGTTCTCCACCACCCGCCTTTCCCTGGACAGCCTGAAGTTGAAGATCCTCTCTTCACGGGTGAGGCATCTGGAGGTGTAGGGCTTCATGAGGTAGGTTCTGAGGGAGAAGGCGTCATCCCCCACAATGAAGTAGGGCACATCTTGCGTGTCGTTGGGCAGGGCGTTTGGATCTGGGAAGCCCATGATGAGGTTGCGTTCCAGCCCCTCCTTGAGATGTATACCTGGGCATCTGAAGCTGACCCGTTGCCTGAAGCATCGATGTACATGAACTTGTAGTCAGCATTGACCATGGCGAAGAGGACGATGCTGAAGAAGCCCTTATAGTTGAAATAAGTGGACCCCGACTTGGCTGGTGCTTTGCAGGTCACGTGCTTTCCATCTATGGTTCCAACGGTGTGTGGGAAGTTCCACCTCTGATACCACTACTCTGCAACTTTCTTCCATTCTTCTTCAGTGGAGGGGCACTGGAGGAGCTCCTCCTTGTATTCTTCGATGATGGCCTGCACCACTTCTCTGACCACAAGGCTGATGGTGTTGTGTGGCACCCTCCAGTCATACTGCATGCTTTTGTAGGTGGTCCCTGAGGCCAGGTGGTGCAGAGTCAGTGCCACCTTGAGCCTGGGGTCCAGGCTGGGCCGGAAGTTGGTGTTTGCCTTGGTCAACCTGGGTCTCAGCCGCTCCACAACTTCATCAAACATGGCTGGAGGCATCCTCATGAAGTTCTGGAAGGCACGAGGGTCTTTGTTCCTGAGCTCCACCATCAGCTTGTTGTACAGTCCGTACTCTGCTCTTCTGGTGATCCATCTTCGGACCCAGCTGCTTCTTGGCCGCCTTCTTTTCTTCCCGTAGTAGAGTTCACAGATCCTGTAGAATGCTTCGCACTGTTGCAGAATGATGGTGGCTACCAAAAGGACTGAGTTACGATCCAAGGTGGACATGACTGGATGCTGTGGAAGAGCAAGAGGCAGATGAAGGCTGCAGAGGTCTGCACAGCAGGGGTGCTGGACTGAAAGTGAGATCCAAGTGAGTTGCTCCCCCTTTTTATAGGCTATATAGGTTTTCCCCTATGTGTCCTTTTGCATCCTCTAGGCATCCTCTAGACATCCTTATTATCCAAGATAGGTCCCCTCTGCGAACGTTTTTTCCATTTTAAATGCTTTGTATGCGAGCTGCATCCGCTTTCATCCTTTCTCCGTCCGTGCTACTAACGCTGTGCGTCCATACCGCGTCCGTTCGACTTCCTCCCTGTGTCTGTTTACCGCTGGAGCAGATTTGAGTTGTGCGGATGTGCAGCGGATGCCTAGCGGATGTAGCGGACGCATAACGGATGACGACGGATGCAGAACGGATGTCCCCCGTATGCCTAGCTGATGCAGAACGGATGCGTTGGATACATTTTCCGCTCAGAAAGTTTTGAGCAGCTCAAAAATTTTTGAGCGGATGAAATGTCAATAGACGGATGCTGGACGGATAGAGATGAAGCAAAACAGAGGCAGTGAGTACAGAACGGAAGCATCGCGTTAACCAACGGATGGCAAGTGTTTTTCTCCATTTTACATCCTCTTTCCATCCATTGGTGCAGTGTGACAGGGGCTTTAAGAAGAATGTTGTATATGAATTTAGACTATCAGTCACCTAAAATTATTCTAAACAAAAATATATATGAACAAAGCCAGACGTCTGCATTTCTGAGTTCTTTGGCTAAGCATTTTAAAATTCAATTTAAAAAAAACAGAAGGAAATATGGAATTATTATAGCTTGTTCTAATTTTGTATTTTCCCAACAGACATTTGAAAATGGTAGTTCCTTTTTTCTCAAGATGTGAAATGGCTTCTAAAGATTAATTTTTAAAAAATATTGCTGCTTATTTGCACAAGGCAGCTTACATGAATATAAAAACAGCATATATAAAAATAAAAAATAAAATGAATAGAAAAAAGTAATCAAATAATCAAATAATATAATACCCCACCACCACCAGCGACAACACACCATACTAGCCATTTAACAGCCTCCATCCTACTCTGGGTTCCCCAGGCCTGCTGGCAGAACCAGATCTTCAGCGCCTACCGGAAGAGTGGGGGCCATTCTAATCTCTGGGGGAATGTTGTCCCAGAGAGAGGGAGCCACTGTGGAGAAAGCCTTTCTTCTGGGTCTCACCAGGTGTATCTCCCTAGAGGATGGGACCCACAATATTCCTTGCCTCCCAGTGCTAATTCATGTTAGTATTTGTTTCTCTTGTTAATGAGCAGATCCTAGTTTTAAGATTAGAATCCCTGAGCATCACTGGCAATGTTTATCTTGGTTTTGTCTACTTTTCTAATCATTCCTGTCAGTTATTTTAAGATCAATGCTGCAATAATGGAGAATAAATCTAGCTCAGGAGTAGGATTCTTGATTTTCTCTGAGTCTGGCATTTTCCCTGTAGACATTTCTTTTCCTTACCTGGTAACATTACCATGCAAGGAAAATGCCTTACTCAGAGAACATTATCAGGGCTTTAAATGTCATATTTACTCTGATGATTCCCAGTTTTATACCCTTTCCCCCCTGAGATAAATAAGGATGTGTGGTACTCCTTATTATGACCCTTTTAGTCATCTTATCATGGATGACATCGTATGTATTAAATTTGAAGATGAAAATTTTGCGATTTTAAAGGCTAGGTCCCACTGGCCAATGGACGCAAAACGTATGCATAAAGGACACAGTGGATGAGCAAAATTTCGGGGGTGGCTTCATCCGTTGTCATCCGCTCCAAAAAGTGGTGAAAATTTGCATAAACAGAACGGAAAAGAACGGACGTGGGTAGTATGTAGCGGGGATGTTAAGTGGATGTTCATAGGAAGCCTAGCGGATGACAGCGGATGGAAGCGGATGAGTTGGTTGGAGCTTTGCAGGCCACGTGCTTCCCATCTATGCCTCCAACGGTGTGGGGGAAGTTCAACTTCTGATACCACTGCTCTGCAACTTTCTTCCAGCCTTCTTTAGTGGTGGGGCACTGGAGGAGCTCATCCACTTATTCTTTGATGATGGCCTGCACCACTTCTCTGACCACTTTTCTGATGCTGTTGTGTGGCACCCTCCACGCATACTGTATATTTCTGTATGTGGTTCCAGAGGCCAGGTGCCGCAGAGTCAGTGCCACCTTCAGTCCAGGATCCAGGTTGGGATGGAAGTTGGTGCTAGGCTTGGTCAACCAGGGTCTCAGACGCTCTACAAGTTCGTCAAACATGGTTGGTGGCATCCTCATGAAGTGATGGAATGCACAAGGGTCTTCATTCCTCAGCTCCACCATCAACTGGTCATACAGTCCAAACTCCATTCTTCTCACAATCCATCCTTAGACCCACACAGTTCTTGGACATCTCCTTCTTCTCCTTCTGTATAATAGGTGAAACAGTCTGAACAGGTTTTGGTTCTGGTGATGAATGAGCACAGGTATCATATGGACTGTGTCATGATCCATGGTGGAGAACAATTGATGATGTTGAAGACCAAGACCAAGACCAAGGGTGAAGAGGTCGGTACACCACGGCTGCTGGACTCATATTGAGATCCAGATGATTTTCTCCCCCTTTTTATAGGAAATATCGGTTGTCCGCTAGGTGTCCTTCTACATACTCTAGACATACTGCAGACATCCTAAATATATGAGATACATCCCAGATACAAACGTTTTGTCCATTTTAATCCTTTATATATGAGATGCATACGCTTACATCCTTTCTATTTCCGTGCTACTAATGCTGTGTAGACGTCCCGTGTACCTTTTGTTTCATCCCTCTTTCCATTTTCAGCTGCAGGGGATGTGAGTTGAGGGGATGGCCAGAGGATGCAGAGAGGATACAGTGGACGTTTAACGGATGATAATGGACATAGAACATTTGTTTCCTGTATATGTCGCAGATGTACATCGTAGGCGGCGGAAAGTTCATCCGCTCACAAAGTTTTGTGCAGCTCAAAACTTCTTGCATGGATGAAAGCTCAGTGGATGGATGCTCGAGGGATAGAGCGTATGAAACACATATGCAGTGAGTACACAATGGATGCATAGCGTTTTCCAACGGATGGCAAGCTTTTTTTAATGTTTTACATCCTCTTTGCATCCGTAAGTGCAGTGGGACCGGGGCTTAACTAGATCACCCTTCCCATCTCTTTCCTCCATTTTTTTCAGAGCCCTGAACTAGTTTTGCTATTGAGGTCTTGTAAAGAAATATCTTTTCTCTTGGGCTATTTATAAATGCAAGATAGAACCATTTTAAGATCCAGTACTACCTGTCCACTGCAAATTTGTTCCTGTAGGTCTTGGTAATTCCTCATCTAAACAATTGCAAAAGCTACAGGCAAGTCTTCCGTTGTTCATTGTTCATTGACCCTGATTCAGAACATTGTAATATGTATTGTTTTGGACCATTGTTCATTTCTCTCATGTTTTCCTCTTGTTTCTTGGGCCATACATTAGCTTCCTATGAGGACTAGGATCAGAGGTGGTATTCAGCAGGTTCTGACCAGTACTTGAGATCTGGTAGTGGAAATTTTGAGTAGTTCAGAGAACTGGTGGTAACCTTCCCCCTGGAGTGGGGTGGGAATAGAGATTTTTTAGAATCCTTCCCCTGGAGTGGGGTGGGAATGGAGGTTTTGCAGAATCTTTCCCCTGGAGTGGAGCGGGAATTTTTGCAAAATACTTCCCCTGGAGTGGGGTGGGAATGAAGAGTTTGCAGAATCCTTCCCCTGGAGTGGGTTGGGAATGGAGATTTTGCGGAATCCTTCCCCTGGAATGTGGGAATGGAGATTTACTGTATCTTTCCCCTGCCACACCCACCAAACCACATCCACCGAACCATGCCATGCCCACCAAGCCACACCCACAGAACTGGCAATAAAAAAATTTGAATTTCATCACTGATTAGAACTCAATTTTTTGCTTGTAGTGGTAGTGTTTAAGGTGCTGCAGTTAGCCATACTCTGTTACCTGTCCCAACCTATTTATATAACCCGATCAGGGTGGATGGGCTGGCCATTCCTTCTTCATATGCTGCTCCACTCTATTTGCATGTGTTTCTGAACTAGGATTCCCAGTTATGAAATTCTCTTCCATTTCTATTCCAGATTCATACATTTTTGGAGAGTTTTAAGAGAGATGTGAAATTATATCTCTTTAATAATGCAGATGGAATTGCAGGGGAAATTTGAGTAGGTGTTGGGAATAGTGCTTAATGCAATTATATGTTGGAACTATTTGGTTGTAAATCTTACTAATAATGTCAGATTGCAGAGCATCAGTTTATAGATAATGGACATTCTATTTTATGGGTGCTATTTTTAAGGTGAAAATGTCATAAAGTTCCATATGTGGAAAGGCTCTGCCCTTGTAAAGAGGATAATATCCAAACATGAAGTCATCTTCTGTTATACTGTAATTTCTACTGATATACACAAAGAGCTCCTAATTCTCCTTCTAACTCTATTTCAAGGCAGATTGAAAAGTTTTATGTATCATTCTTACTAGCAGATAATTATTCTTATTACCTAATAAAGACTTGAAGTAACTTTTACCATTGTTGGAAATAGTGCTTAATACTCAGCTTGTAAATCTTGTATGTTGCTGATAGCAAAATAGTGCAAGCATGTTTTGATATTTTTTGTCATATACGTTCTATTTTGTAACTCTCTAGGTTTTATTTAGTATGCTCATAGGTTTAATTTAGTATTTTTTAAAATTTAGTTTGGGTTACTGATCTCTAATTAACAAAATAGTTTAATCCCATGATGGGCATTGATTTTATAGTGCTGGTATAATTTTTAGCTTCAGTGCTCATTTTAACCATAATTGATTTGCACACCAGTGGGGGCAAGTTACAGATAATTTTCTTGTTTGCATGATAGCATTCTACAGTTGTCTTTTTCAAAAGATTTGGTTCTCACAATTGCCTTGATGAGTAGCAGCTGAGAGATGGACATATGCCATGCTTTCTGGCCTGGCTGATAATGTGTGGGAACATCGGGTTGTACATATGGTATCTGTTTCTATGTCTAATCTTTCCGCTGTTTACCAAAAGCCAGAAGTGGAAATCAACAGGCTATGATCAAGCAACTTATTGAATCAGGCCAGTTAAAGATCAAATGAATGGATTTGTATGAGTGCAAAAACCTAGTTTCTTTTCATCTGAGTTAATTTTGGTAGGCTGTGTGGGGACAGGTTTAATATATTATATAGACCCAATCTGCTGTCTTTATTTAAGATGCAAATGTTTTGTGAAAACTAAGTCAGCTGGGTAATTTGTTAAGTGAATTGTATAAACCTCAAAGTTGAGTCTATCAGTACATATAATAGGTGTTTTGTTTTTTTTTAATTCTCTGTTAGCTACCCAGAGCTGCTATGGTGTCAGGAAGCCTTGAAACATAAATATATACATACATATATACTTTTAGTTTGATATTTTCAATGCTGTTCAGCAGGAGATCTCCAGAATTTCAGAGAGAAGTTTTTCTAGTATTTTGTGAAAATTGGACTTGAAATATTTTCATGTAACAGCGACTGAAAGAATTGGAGGGTACCACAATCATTTACAGCAGAAAGAAAGAAAGAAAGAAAGTTAGAAAGAAAAAAAGAAAGAAAGAAAGAAGAAAAAAGAAAAAGGAAAAAAGGGCAACCCCCCCAATCAAATCTTTATTGTTTAAGAAGGAATCACACTGCAAGTACAGGTAGTCCTCAATTTACAACAGTTCCTTTAGAGACCATTCAAAGTTATAACAGCACTGAAAAATAGCACTTATGACCATTTTTCACACTGCTGCCTCCCCATGGTCATATGATGAAAATTTGGATGCTTGGTAACTGATTCATAGTTATGATGCTTATAGCGTCCTGGAGTCATGTGATCACCTTTTGCGATCTTCTGACAAGCAATGTCAATGGGGAAGCCAGATTCACTGAACAACTATGTCACTAACGTAACAACTGCAGTGATTCACTTGAGAACTGAGGCAAGAAAAGTTGCAAAATGGGGAAAACTCACTTAGCAACATAAATTTTGGACTCAAGTATGGTTGTAAGATGAGGACTACCTGTATAGCAGTGAAGAAAATGGGCTGGTACTGGGGAGTTTCAGATTATTATTTATTTGTTTATTTATTTGTTTGTTTGTTTGTTTGTTTGTCAAGCAAGTTTAGATAACCGGTATAAGTATGAACATGATTATGAATACATGAAATGGATACAAATAAAAAAGAAACAACAGGACAGGGACGGTAAGCACGTTGGTGCGCTTATGCGCACCCCCTCCAGACCTCTTAGGAAACGGGTGTGGTCAACAGTAGACAGTCTGAGGTTAAAGTTTTTGGGGTTGGGGAAGAAACCTGGGGTTTGGGGAAGAAATTATAATCCACCTTCTGCCACAGAAACCTTCTTAGTGACTTTGGGCCCATCATTTTCTCTTAGTCCAATAAAAAATCACAAGATAGCACTGAACAAGCCACCTTGGGTTGCTAAAGAAGAGGTGGCATACAAATAGATCACAAAGAAGTCAAAAGACCAGATTAGACTCTAATCATCTGGAGAAAGAGATTTAACTTTAGCCTATTTTTTGAAGACAAGTCTGGTTCCACAAGGACGACAATATTGATTCCATAATCCAGACAAACCAACCAATCCCTCTTCTGAAAAAAAAAATAAAAGGGGTGGGGAGGTAATTCTCAGCTCAGATAATAAAGCATAGGAAGAACGTGTCTTGGTCAGTTGATGGCATCTGAGTCATTCCGTGGGAATATCACTGTCTGTTGTCAGAAGCATCTTGCACACAGAATATCTGGTCTTCATTTTCTAGGTAGCCCTGTTAGCAATTACTGCCTCCTTGCAGTATATGACAGATGTTATGGTTCCAAGGCCAATTGTCCTAAATTCAAATCCCATGCTTTCTGAATTGGACATGATTCACTAATTGGTCACTCTCATTATCTGGATTTTCTCAGGAAACCAGGAAATGGGCAGCCGATGTTCTCCTTGCCTTACTGAACCCTCTTGATAGAGGTCCGTTAAAGATAAGGTGTCTTTCAAGTTGAAACTGAATCCCAATAATGTTATTGTCACATCATTCTTGCCAGTTATATAGAATTGCTTTGCCATTGAAGCCTAGAATGGGACCTTCAAATTACCTGGTGTTCTCCCATCCAAACTGACCAAACTGTCCTAACCAAACTAAGCCGTGCTTAGTTTGAAGCCCCCAAAAGACCAACCAGCTACCAGAATATGTGGTTGTTTAAATGGTAATAGGTAATTACTGCTTCAGTGAGCTTCCTCGGGTTTTTAGTAAAAAGTCTGCTATTTGGTACATGGCTCACAGGATACATTGCTGTTATAGCATACTGACTAGGGAATTCTGGGAGTTGAAAACTATATGATACAAAAAGTTTGGATAGTTTGTGATTAAGCATTTCTGTCTTTCTGAGTTTTGTGAATCAGGTTATTGTGGCATATTGGTTGAAATATAACCAGTAGGATCTGCAGCAAACTTCAATTACTTCAATATGTCATGATATTATCATACAAATAGTTCATCTTTTCTTTTCCTTTCCTTTCCTTTCCTTTCCTTTCCTTTCCTTTCCTTTCCTT
>BLBF01000041.1:27609151-27661961 GCA_015471245.1 Laticauda colubrina
TCCTTTCCTTTCCTTTCCTTTCCTTTCCTTTCCTTTCCTTTCCTTTCTACTTCTATATTTTTCAAATCTACTTCCTAGTCCACTAACCACCTGCAACATGGAGCACCCCCACTGGGGCCCCAGGCCAGTAGGCAGAGCTAATTGTTGAGGCTTTTAGAGAAGACCAAAATGGAGGGGATAGATCTCACCTCAAGGAATATGATTTTCTAGAGGATGGGAACAATGGCAGAAAAGGCCCTTCTCCTGGACTGCCAGCAGAAATTCCTTGACCAATGTGGTTTGCAACCATGTTGGAATGAATTGGATGGGAAAATCCCATTGGCATGAGATGGTTCTTCAGGTAGCCTGGAGTTTGTTCTGTATAAAATGGTTTACTCCAAATGTCTCAAATGTGATTGGCCAGAAAGGCCTGCATGGGATTGGTTCACTAAGAACCAATCCAGGAGAACTGCCGAAAGGCGGTTCAAGTAAATGTCATTGGCTACAAGCCGGCAGGCAAGCCGTATATAAAGGCTGCCGCGGCTTGAGCCAAACCATTCCGTTTGCTGTATATAGTTTAATAAAGACATTGCTGTTTTGGAACCCGGTCTACCTCGCGTTTTTCCGGATGGAACACTGGTGACGAAGGTGGGATCATTCTAAAACGTGAGACTGTGCATGCAGCGAATTGAAAATCCAGGCTAAAAGCGATGGCCGGAAATAATGCACTGCCCACACCCTTCAATCCCAATGAAGAGGATTGGGAATCCTACGTAGACCGTTTTCAAATGTATTTAGAAAGCAACGAGATGGAGGAGATCTCAGACCAGCGTAAGAGGGCTGTCTTCCTAACACATTGTGGACCAACCATATTCAAGATGGCCAAAGCTTTGGCGAAGCCCAGAGACGTAAAACAAATGAGCTGGCCTGAACTCCAGCGGATGCTAAAGGCTCACTACGCACCAGTAGTGTCAAATCTCATCAAATGGCATGAGTTCTACCGAAGGGATCAAAAAGAAGGCGAGACCATAGCTGACTTTGTGGCAGCCCTCTGACAACTGGGGGTAGTGTGCGAGTTCCTGAACTTAGATGAATGCGAGATCGAGTGGTACTAGGCCTAAAAGACTCTAATTTACAAAGTAAATTGCTAAATAAACCCAATATAACAGTGGCTGAAGCAATCGCAGAAGCCACAGCCGCAGAAGCTGTGAAAAAGTCAGCGGTCACTATGAAGCAAATGAATGCGAATAACGATGAAATGATCCTAGCCAGAGGAAAGAAGCAAGTTCCCGCCACCACACATCACGAAGATTTTGACGAAACATCAGAATCCGAAGATGATGACGATGAGGTCCACCAACAAAAAAAGGCCCAAAAAAAGAAACTGGTGGGAATGCGCCGGCTGCGGAGGAAACCACCCTCGAGCCGATCGCAGATTCCTTGATGTCATCTGCCGAGCTTGCAAGAAAAGGGGACACATCGAGAAAGTCTGTAGGAATCGCAAAAATAACAGCCCTAACAGACACAGTAACTCTCCATCACAAGCTGAATCAAAGCAAGCCAAGAGAAAGTGGGAGCACAACAAACGAGCCAGTAACCGGGAAAAGACCCATCAAACTGTCACTATTGGAAGCGTTCAGACGGAAAGCGGGAGAAAAGTCAAAATCATCGTAAAAATTGAAGGTAGCCCCTGTGAGATGGAAGTCGATTCAGGATCTTTCCTTTCAATGGTGTCTTGGGACACAATCAGATGATTGGTCCCAAATATCAAATTAAAAGAACTCCAGAAACAAAAATTAATTCTAAAGGACTACCAAGGGAATCGAATCCCTGTGGTAGGTCTAGGACATTTCCAAGTCACCTACAAGCAGAACGTCGAAGTCCTGCCTCTAACAATAGTCGACCGAGACCGACCCAGCCTCCTGGGCATCGAATGGTTCGCACCATTGGGCATTGGAATGACCGGAGTGAGCCAGGTAGCCGCAACCGACTGGGAAGAAAGCCTGATTCACGAGTTCCAGGATGTTTTCGATGGCACCCTAGGCAGGTACCGGGGGACCCCAATTTCCTTTAGTTTAGACCCCCAGGTGGCCCCTAGAAGATTAAAGGCCAGACGAGTTCCCTTTGTGTTAAAAACAAAAATAGAGGAACAATTGAATAAATTAATTGACCAAGGGGTCTTAGAACCTATTGACCATGCTAGGTGGGAGACGCCAATAATAACACCGGTTAAACCTGATGGGTCGGTACGCATCTGTGGAGACTACAAGGCTACCCTGAACCATGCGCTACAACAAAGCGCATACCCTGTGCCAGTCGTACAACATTTGTTACACTCACTCGGGGGAGGAAAATTTTTTGCCAAACTAGATTTAGCACAAGCATACCAACAGCTTCCAGTAGACCCATTAATGGCCGAGGCACAGACAATAGTAACTCACAAAGGGGCATTCAAATGTAACAGACTTCAATTTGGAGTAAGCGTTGCCCCAGGCGTTTTCCAAAGCCTCATGGAATGCCTATTAAATGGAATAAAAGGGGTCGTACCATATTTTGATGACGTCCTAATTTCGGCTAAAGATATGACCCAACTAGAAAAAAGACTAAGAGAAGTGCTAACAATATTTAGAGAATTTGGCCTGAAAGTTAAAAAAGAAAAAAGCTGCTTAATGACTGATTGCGTTGAATTTCTGGGCTACTTAATTGACGGAGAGGGTATACACCCTACAGAAAAAAAGGTCAAGGCTATTAAAGACGCACCACAACCAAAAAACAAAACGGAATTGCAGGCATTTTTCAGTCTAATAAATTTCTATAACATATTCCTCCCCCACAAAGCAACGATAGCAGAACCATTACACCGTTTGCTGGATAAGAAAACTAATTGGACTTGGGGTCATAGAGAACAAAAGGCATTCCAGAGAATAAAAAATTTATTAACCTCAGACACCGTTCTTATCCAGTTTAGTAACACACTTCCATTGACGGTCACCTGCGATGCCTCACCGTTTGGAGTCAGTGCCATCCTGAGCCACCAATTGCCAGATGGGAGAGAGGCACCCATCACTTATTACTCAAAGACTCTTTCTAAAGCAGAATGTAACTATAGTCAACTAGACAGAGAAGCCCTGGCAATTGTCGCCGGAGTGAAACGTTTTCACGAGTATCTCTATGGAAGAACATTTTCCATTGTAACTGACCATAAACCGTTACTAGGAATTCTGGCGGGAAACAAACCTACACCGAACATTTTGTCCCCACGGATGACTAGATGGTCAGAATTCCTAGCAGCATACTCTTATACATTGACACATCAACCCGGAAAACAAATCTCCCATGCAGACGCATTTAGTCGAACACCGCTACCAATGACAGAGGAGGACCCGGCGCCAACAATGACCACCCTGCAAATAGAAACATGCCCCGAACTGCCAATATCTGCAAACGATGTCGCCAGAGCCACCGCCAAGGACCCAGTGACTGCCTGCATTTTAAACTGGGTAGGTAAAGGCTGGCCGGAAAACCAAAAAATTGAAAACTTTAAACCTTTCCGGACCAGACAGACTGAACTTTCAATTCAAAAAGGCTGTTTATTGTGGGGTGATCGGGTGGTAATTCCTGCTAGATTACAAACTAGAGTGTTGGGCATGCTTCATGAGGGCCACCCTGGTATTGTAAAAATGAAAAGTCTAGCTAGAAGCTATGTCTGGTGGCCTGGTTTAGATAAGGATATTGAATACTGGATTGCTACTTGCACTAAATGCCAGAAAACCAGACCTTCCCCACTACAAGCACCCAAAAGGGACTGGGAGACCTCACGAGGCCCGTGGTCTCGGATCCATATTGACTTCGCAGGACCTACTAGGGGGCATACCTTTTTAATTGTCGTAGATGCATACTCAAATTGGTTGGAAGTTGTAGTAATGTCATTTACAACAACCGATGCGGTTATTAAACAACTCAACAAACTATTCACAACCCATGGATTGCCGGACATCCTAGTGTCTGACAATGGGCCTCAACTAACTGCTATACAATTTGAGCAGTACCTAGCCTCCCTAGGTATACGCCATGCACTAACTGCGCCGGCCCACCTGGGAGCAAATGGTAGGGCTGAGAGAATGATCAGGTTTACTAAAGTGGGTTTAGAAAAAATGGACCTTGGGGATGTCCAGGATAAAATTAACTGTCTACTCACCCTCCAACATATCACCCCCAGCACGGTAACTAACAAAAGCCCAGCGGAATTGTTAATGGGGAGAAAACTTAGGTCACAATAGATAGGTTACATCCAAATTACACTTTGGAAAGACCCCCCGATTCCTCCAGCCATTTCCGCACGTTTGAAATCGGCGACCTAGTCTACGCAAAAAATTTCACCGGGGACCCTCTATGGCTTCCAGCCACAATCACACAAATAACAGGCCCCCGATCTTACTGCCTAACCGTAGACGATGGCAGGGAATGGAAGCAGCACATAGACCAGCTTCGTTCCTGAAATATTGAATGAAATACAAATACACAACCCCAAATAATAAAAATTGACAAAAACAAAACCAAAGAAGGGGGGGGGGAAATACAAGAAAATAATAATAAAGAACTTTTAAAAATAAATCCAGAACATCTAACCAATCAAAAAGAGCAAAAAAAAAGCTTACGGTTAGATGAGACTTGCGGAAAAAATCCAGATGAAGAGAAACCCATCCTGGAAGGGGCCAGCCGAGCCATCTCGACCTGCCCAGGAAAGCCAGGAGAGAGCAGCAAAACCACCGGCCTGAGAAACTCAAGCGGTAGCAACCTTGCTGACTCACCCTACCAGACGGTTCCATGGAGAAGAGCCAGAGAGACAGCAACCCCATCCGAACCAGTTGAAATCTTCAGCGAAAATGAACCATGCAAGTCTAGTAGAGTCAGAAGAAACCCCACCTACCTGTGCGACTACGTCACCCACGTAGGACTAAACTAAGGGGGGAGGGGTGTTCTGTATAAAATGGTTTACTCCAAATGTCTCAAATGTGATTGGCCAGAAAGGCCTGCATGGGATTGGTTCACTAAGAACCAATCCAGGAGAACCGTCGAAAGGCGGCAAAATCAAGTAAATGTCATTGGCTACAAGCCAGCAGGCAAGCTGTATATAAAGGCTGCCGCGGCTTGAGCCAAACCATTCCGTTTGCTGTATATAGTTTAATAAAGACATTGCTGTTTTGGAACCCGGTCTACCTTGTGTTTTTCTGGATGGAACAGAGTTTAGTATCTTTTGTTGGTCAGTTGAAAAGATCCAGCTATAGAGATGAAGTGGAATTGTTTTTTTTAATGCATTCAAGCTTTGCCTTATTATTGTCACCAAAGAAATAATGAGATTTGTTCAGTTCGTGGGAATGAGACTCAGAGATCAGCATAACTTCAGCTCTTTTATTTAGTTCGGAAAGTCTGTTGTAACCAGGAGGTGCGGCAGCTCTTTTTATAGAGAGCTGTTCGCGGCTAGTGTCCAATGACGGCTACTTGTTTTTCCCACCACTTGAATTGGCCAATCATAGCCCTGCTATGATTGGCCAATCAGCATTGAGAAAAGTAGCCAATCAACATAGGGTATTTGTTGTCCAATAGGAATAGCCTATTTGAAGTATGTTAATATGGAACAAGGTTCATCTGTAAAATTTTAAGGTGACATTACAGAGTTTGGCAGACTTTGATTTTTGAACACAAACCAACTAATTTGTTTTTTTTAAATCCTAGTATCACATAGATGTTAAGAGAAAATTCAAGCTATCACAAATCCTTCAATATTCCTGTTTGGACCTTCTTAGTTATCAGAGCAGATTCCTGCTAAATGTAGCCACCATGCCCCACCCCTCAACAGCTTCACTACAAAGGAATGGCTGTCGGATAGAATAGTGTGACCAAGAAAAACAAACAAAATGTTGACATCAGACAGACTGCAGAGTTGTTGGTCAGCAACCTTGGAAAGTCACTGATCCCCATTTCCTGGGCAAAGCACAAGTCAAGGTGTACAGTATATTCCTTTGATGTTGAAGAATGCAGTTAGGAATTTGATGAAGAAAGAAGCTCCTCCCCCCTTCTTCCCAGTAATGAAAAAAGATTGCACTGGGTGTGCCTCAAGAAGCTTGTATTCCCATGACTATGCATGGTAATTCCTGGGGACTGGTTCACACAGGTATGTGCACTAGTTGAATGCATTTGGATACAGCTGTTCTCCAAACAGATCTGTTGAAAATACTTTTGAATGCAATCATGAAAAAGTGGTCTATGCAGTTGGTCCATGATGAAGTATTCACATGGTATAACATGAGTGGGGACTGATATCACAACTGTAATTTTTATCAAATATATAATACAACTGAAAATAATTTGTGTAGGTTTAAGAGTGAAATGAAAGGATATTAGACTGGGTGGCCAGATCATTTCATCCAATCATATGTTCCAAGTACAGATAGTAACCTAATTAAGGTCTTTGCAATGGGTTGCACTTTCAGATTGCAGTCCAGCTGGGTCTAATCTGTCCTTTCCAGACCTATTACTGTGAAAACACTCATTGTTAATAGTGATAGTTGGTTTTTCTATCCATTTTTCTAAAGGACTTACAAATGGTGGACATTGACCTTTTCTTTATCCTTATAAAACACACCTTAGTTTAGACTGCACTACTGTCTTCCAATTCAAGGCAGAGTGCATAGCACTTCAACTCAACAAAGTTGATGACAAAGTCACCCAGAAGTTTCATAATTGAGGAACATTTCTTCTTTCCCCAGTCATGTTCTTCATTGCCATCTTTGCACTGTACCCATATATAGCAACTCTGGGGTGACAATTGACTTCTTTCTGCAAGATAACAATAACTCCGATATGAGTATCAGATATGTTAATGAGATATTTTTCCAAGGCCAAAAATGGGTTTTTAGAAAGAATTAGGAAGGCAGAGTAGGAAAATCAGTACTTTATGTGGTTTTAGAAAGAAGCATCGGAGGTTTTTCAGTTCAGAGTGAAGGGCAGGAAGGAGAACCATAGAAGAAGAATATACAATGGAATAGTAGTTGTTTTTCCCTTTCTTACAAGGTTGGAAATTGCAATCATCCATTGAAACTGGACAAGGGACAACTTTCTTCAAGTATATAATTAAGCTGTAACATTCACTGTTATTAGAGATTGTAACAGCCACCTACTTACTACCTCGGGACATAGTCACAGATTGGAGGGATAACAATATCTACTTCTTTTAACAATCACATGAATCACAGGCAGCTTACTTAAATACCAGTTGTTGAGGAGCCCCATGGAAAAAGGCCACCATTCATCTATTCTTGCTTCTGAGTTCTGTGAATGAAACTGACTGGCCATTTTAGGTGACAAAATGCTGGTCTCGAAAGCTCTAGTTGGATCTAGAAGACTAAAGTGAGGGTAGAAATTTATCAGAGACTGATATCTAGGAACATTTGGAGAGATGGCCTTCTATGCAATGGCTTGGAGCTATTCTAGATAAATAATAAGCTTTTATTCATTAATTCATTCATTTGTTCAATTTATATAGTTACCTACTTGCCAAGCAAATATTTTTTTCCTTATGTTACTTTCACTGTTGATTCTTGCAGTAAACAGAAAATATGAATGACAATTGCATATTTGGAGACAGGTACTTACATATTCAAATTAGACCTACTTATTCTAATTCTACAGGGGCTTCAGGCACCTGAAGTGTGTAACCTATTGTTCACATATTAGCTAGGCAAAAAAGGCAGAAACTATTGGGCACATGGGCCAAACTTGAATGTAAACCGATTTCCAATCTTCTTTTTGCAGGTTGATTCTTAACTAAGATCTGAATACACGCAGGAGAATCAGCTCAGCTTTTACCTGTAGAAAGAGTGTTAAGAGTAATAAAGCCAAGTTAAGATGAGAAATATAAAGACCACTTTAAATAAAGTCTGTTAAAACTGTCATACAAATTATATTCGGAGGTTCATTATAGCATGTTGATATCCTTAGATAATGATATCCTTTGCTTTAATCTTAATCAGCATTCAACTGCGGCATTTTGCTCTTAGAAGGAAAAAATAACATAATCCATTTTTAATATATGCAAACGTTCACCTTCCCCAGGTGCATGCTAGAGCCTGGAGATCTCTGGGGATTTCCATTTCCAAAATTTCTTAGTTAAGACAACACATAACTCTTAAGACTTTTCCAGACTCCTCAATATGATTTAAAGGCAATACATAAATTTGATTTCTAATCATATTCAGGCATTATTTTTTTTTAAAGATTGGACAGCCACTTATCTGAAATGAGACTTGCCCAGGCAGGGAGTTGGACAAGATGACCTCCAGGTTCCTTCCAATTCTGTTATTCTATGTTCTGTGTTCTATGTTATGCATGTGCGTGTGTGTGCATGTGCGCTTGATTTGAGAATTTTGTACTCTTAGGCACCAAAACACCTTGGCTCTTCCTTTAGCAAACCTGCCCTGATTTTATGTCACTGTAGAACCAAGTAGTTTGGAAAGGATTAAGTGGACAACCTCTCTTCTGCTCCTTTATTTTTTATGTGAGAAACAATCTACAATTACAGGATATTATTTTTAAAAAAATGGTATATACATTTAATGCTTTGAAGACCAGGTTAAATCTGGGAACAAATCATCTAAAAAAAAAAGCACTTCGGCTGTTACATTCAGCTAGAAGGCTTTTGTGCATATGATTACAGTAGTTGTATGTACCTGAAATCCTTTCATTGTCAATTTCAGCTCTTATTTACCGTCTTACAGCTTACTGTCAAAATGACAGTATCAGCTAGGGCTGCGACATGAATAGAAAGGATCAGTAGCAGCCCTGGAAAAATGCCAAGAGTAGCAACAACAAAGCAGCTGCATCATAGATTGGACTGCTAAAATGTTTTGAGGAAGCTCTTTATCAAGGGTTAGGTGTAATCCTACTTGATAAAAACCTGTTTGAGACAGATGTTCACTTCAGCTCCTCTAACCAGATTTTGAAGCACAGTAAGTGGATAGTCCATATGCTAGAGCAGAGGTGTCAAACTGGATTTCATTGAGGGCTGCCTCAGGGTTGCGTTTGACCTCAGGGGGCCCAGAGGGGGCGTGGCCATGGTAGGCGTGGCCAGCTCGACATCACTCATGTCATGGGAACCTGTGGTGGCGTGAGCACTCTGCCAGCTAAAATGTGCTTCTGAGCTCCATTTTTGGCTGCGACAGCCTCCTGCAACCCTCTGCCAGCAAAAACAGAGCTCAGGAGGGCCACATCTGGCCCTCCTGAGCTCCGTTTTCACTGGCAGAAGCACCACAAGCTGTTTCCAGGGAGGCCCCTCAGGCCAGTTCTAAGCACCCCGTGAGTTGAATCCGTCCCGCAAGCCTTGAGTTTGACACCCCTCTGCTAGAGAAATAAGAAAAGGTTAACTTAAAAAAGAAGGCAGCGGGCATGGAGGATAAGGACAGCTCAGTGACAATAGAATTCTGGTCTTTGAAATCAATCTGTGTAATACAGCTGTGCAAGTTGTACTCTGACAATAAGAGAGAAGAAGAAAGGCAAAACAACAGATAACATGGATGGTAGGGCTCAAAGAGATGGATCAACTGAATGTGACAGACTCTTTTGCTGCCACCTTCAAACAAGAGAAAATAGCATTGCTACTTCCCCTTCAACCCACAATTTAAAAACATGTGTACATTTACCTGGCTCTGCAAAAAAAAAAAAAATTCTCTGAGAGAAATCTACCTGGCTGTAAATGTACAGTGCTTTCTGTTCCTATTTCAAAGCCACCAAAAGCTTCAAAGCCAAAACCAGAGCTTCTCACAATTGCTGTAGCCATGGTCGTTTGTGGCTGCAGTGGTATGAGTGTAAGGACACCAATTAACCCAGATTATTTTTTCTCTTTGCAGATCCTTGCCCTAAGAGAACCAATTTGTTCCAATGGCCTAGAAATTAGGAGACTGTGAATTCTAGTCCCATCTTAGGCCTGAAAGCCAACTGGGTTAGCCAGTCATTCTTCCTCAACCCAACTCACCTCATAGGGTTGCTGTTGTGAGGAAAATAAGTGGAGTAAGGAGTTTAGGGACATTCACCTCCTTGAGTTATTTAGAAAAATCACACACACACACACATGCACACACCATACATACACACATATAAATACACACACCAGGTAAGTTGAACAGTGGTTGTTCTGACAAGAGTGCTGTCTATATCTGTAATAGCAAACCAGCTCATTGCAAACCAGCTGCTTGTAGGAAGTGGTGGTGGGGAGGTTGTTGAGAGATCTTTGTCTTAAAAAGAAAACGTCCACAAGGTATTTTCTAAATTGAGTTCTTGGGGAGACAAGGAAGAAAATAATGGCTGCCTGGAGTTCAGGAGCCAGGAGGTGAGGTATTCCCATTAGTGGAAGACACCAGACCACCCAGAAACTCATCAGGGTACAAATGAGAAGATTGTCTACAATTCCAATTGCATTGCAGCTGAGCAAAAAAAATAAATTGCTTCTCTCTCAAACCCAGCCAATAAAGTACTGTGGGATCACAGAGGCCCAGAGATATTTTCAAATTGGTTCAAACTCTTGTATAGTGATATTTGTAGACATTTGATGCACTTGAGACCTATGGTTTACCAATCAAATGTATGGTGCTTCAATCACTTCTAAGACACAATCATCTTAAATAATATATACTGTTTAACCATGATGATGCAGTCAAGATCCAACAATAAATACCTCCCAGGCAAACACTGCAGAATAAATATGTGTGTAAAAGCAATGGCACTTATATACTGCTTCACAGTCTTTACAGCCCACTCTGAGTGGTTTACAGAGTCAGCATACTGCCCCCAACAATCAGGGTCCTCATTTTACTGACCTTTGAAAGATGGAAGGCTGAGTCAACCTTGAGCTGATCAGAATCGAACTGAGCAGTGAGTAAGACAGCAGTACTACATTCTAACCACTGCACCGCCTTGTAAATAAGATTTGGTCAACTCAAAACATAGCAGCAACTGTTCCTCAAGCTCATGATGGTATTTCTAGGCATGAATGAGCTGATGTAAGATGACCATGAAGATTCCCTTCACTCTATTATTTGCAAAGGGTTTGGGCCATTGACGATTCTCAATAGACCAGCTTTGAGGAAGTGCAAAGCTAATTGACTTGAAAGTGCTCTCGAAAGAAGGAACCTCTGGGGAGGAAGTATAGTCATTATAAACCTCACATTTCATGGGTTGGCTTAGAAAGCAAATAGATCTTTATTTTTCTTTTACTTTAGTGTTTGAGGTTAGATTGAAAGGAAGAAATTTTTATGAATGGGACAATTCTTCATAATCAGAGTTACAAAGGGTGGAGAAACAATGTTCCCAGATAAGATGTAGATAGATGTTCTGAACCCTTGAAAAGAATTATTTGAAATGCATATGTGCATTAAATGAAACAGAGGCATTAAGTCTCTGAGACTTTCCATGTATGTCATTTTGATAAAGGACAAAGGTAGTGTTCATATGTAGAAGTCTTTGGGCCCCAAGGCAAATATTTCAAGTTGCATTTCCCACTGGAAAGAGAATTGAGGTGCCAAGCCCATTTCCCAGTCATTAAAATTGTTACATTTAATTTCCTGAAATTTTTGTTCCATTGCTTCATCGTTTGAATACACACTGTCTTGTAGTTGTTTTCCTTGGAAGCAGGGAATGTAAGTCGGAAATTAGAAGACATCTGACACATTACATCTGCTTGGCTAACCTCTTGAAAAACTATTCTATACGACATAGCCTTCCTCTCATCTCCAGTTCTTAGCTGAGGACAGATCACTTCATATTTTCCTGAACCATTTATTGAAGAATTTTCCGTTTACTTCAACACAAACCTGCTATTTGTGTATTTGTGATGCTTGGACAAGGATAGGGTGGGTAATAGAAATGAATATACCACATGGTGTACTGCACCTCTCTTGGCAGGTTACACATGGTAGTGGTACTCACAGGTTGCAAAGTCCCAGTGCCACCTCCCTGGTGATTTGAAAGCCCCCTTTCCTTGTGACAGTACAACCTCCATTATGCCACTGTGTGGATCAGATATTTCAAGTGATTGAATGGGATGGGGAGGAATCATCATTAAAGCAAGAATGGAAAATTCACATCCATCCTTCTGATTAAGTTGCAACAAAAAATTAATTATTCTTCAACCATTTCTCAAAATTTACCTCCTTCCTCAGCCCCATCTCAATTGGGCTGAGGCCTAAAGTTACCCTGCTGATTTTCAAGGTAGAGGCCCAAAGTTATCCTTCTGGTTTTACCCTGCTGGTTTTCAGGCAGGATTGGAACTCACAGTTTCCTGGTTTCTAGTCTGGTGCCTGAACCATTAGATCAAACTGGTTCTTAAAATATCTGCATAAGAATTAAAAACATTTAATAATAACCTTCACTGATGAGGGCATCTCGTCCTTCCCTCTGGGTTCTCATCTTCTGTGCCACTATGCTATGCTGCTCCCAATGGCAGCAAGGAAATGCAAACCATTCTACCTCTTGGATCATCAGCTCTATTTTAGAAATATGTTAGTTACTCCTTTCCAAAAGAATTTAGGATGCTGGGTATCCTAAGAATTCAGTCCTTTATCAATAACTTTTCTGCTCTCTCTTTTTGGTTTATTTATTCTATTTGGCATTCTTGCAAGGCTATCTATTTAATCTTCAATTTTAGCCCTAAGAAAACAGTAGGAATCTTCAATATCTTGACAGTTCTTTTGGTAGAACCACACTTTAAAAATGTTTAAACCACTACCACCACAACACACACACACACACACACACATACTCATACCAATTAAATTAAGAGTGGACAAATTGTGGCTGTATAGGCATCTGTAATTTCTGAATTTTTTTTTAGTCTTCTGAACACAGTTACTAGGAATGGATTGTATAGTTTCTTGCCATTCTAAAATGGGAAACCCACACACAAAAAGCAGCATTTATTTATGAATAGGCTCATCAGATAAACCAACCGCACAACTTAGAAAGAAATCTTGGTTCTGTCCTGCTCAATTTGCCTTTACTGGCATCAGAAAGATCAAGCATGGCCTCCAACCTCTAAGAAGAAGATCTCCCCATTTATTCCAGTTAATAAATTACTAACCTGTTGTTTGTGGAACTCTATTCCATAAACAAACAAATTATGCTCAGTTATCAGATGCTGAGGTTTATTCCATGTGCCAGTAGATAAATTGGGGAATAAAAAATGCTTTATGTAAAACAAACAAGCTGGTTGAAACATGAAGGGAAAAGGAGTAGACATGCAGAAAAAAAGACATTAGGAATACAAGGGAATAAAGCAGGAGTGAGCAGATAAGGGAAGGTACATAGATGTACTGTGTTTGTCATAAATACTGTGATATGGATTGGACCTAGAAATGTCAAAGGAAGGTCACTGTTGCATAATGCCTGGGGATTCCTTAAGTCAACAGAATGCAATCAATAAGTAATTTGACCAGCAGCAAATTCTAGGTATAAATTCTTCTAAATTAATCACATTTAAATAGTTGTCTACATAAATATGTGGAGATAGAATCTGCATTTGTCAAGCTTTTCTTATGTGTCTCTTGAATATTCATTTCTATCATCAAACGACCGCAGGGCGAGAAACTTACAACCTGAGAATCAATGGATTTGATTACTTTTCTAGTTTTGAACTTTGAATTCAGGAGATGAATATTTGTCAGCTTATTTGGAGGGTTTGGCGAACTTGATATTATTGTGTCTAAATGAGAAAAAAGGAAGGAAGGAAGGAAGGAAGATTATACTGCTTCATTTTCATTTGGGCTTAGTCAAGTCTTCCACTATACAAAGAAGTCTCTTGTTTTCTATTGCAATATGCTAATAAATACAGGGTGATTAACAACTTTCTAAATACGTGCCCTTATGGCTATCATGGTTGTACAGTGAGAGGACATGGAAAGGAGGCAGCTTTGTGTACAGCTGCATTCATTGCAGCTATTCTATACCACAGTAACCTACATCCCCGTCCCCATTCAACTGGGTTACTGCAACATGGCACTCTCTATGAAGATTAGCCAGAAACTTGAATTAATCCAGAAAAGTGACTCCAGTTTTGGAGGGGACTCATCAAGAAGAACATAATGTACTTCTGTTCAAGATTTTGCTCTGGTTTCCTATTAGCTTCTAAGGGCAATTCACAGTGGCATTTTTGGCCTTTAATGCCCCATATATCTGTGCAATGAAGTACTTGCAGGTGTGCCTTCTCTAACCAGTTTCCACCCACCCAAGTACATTGTCCTGAAAGGACCTTCTTATTGGTCCAAAACTTCTGTAAGGTGAAGGGGATGGACATTGATAAGCTCTCATTTCTGTTGGAACATAGATATTTTGGAGACTCCTCCCTCCAGAAATTCAATTGGCCTCGTTATTATTGGCTTTCCAACCTAATTATTTCCTAATTAACTCTTACCTTATTTCTGCAAAGCTACATTCATTCAATGGGTTACTTCTTTTACATTTATGGTATGATACCGTAGTGTCATTTTTATAGATGCACATAATTGGCCAAGAGAGTTAAAAAAAATCCTTGGCACAAGCAAACTAAGGTATCTGAAATTATCAGTAATTAGTGTGCATATGAGACAGGTAGTATTTCTCTATTGAAGGTGAAGAGGAATGTGCAGCAACATAGGCTACTCATTATCTTTGCTGTCCATTTTCCTACCCAGCTTAGACAACAGTACAGGCACATGTTGATCTCACTTGATTTAAGTCAACTATCTTTCTCTCACCTATGATAGCAAGGTTGGCTTTTAATGTACTTTCCCTGATGTGGGCAGTGCATTCCATACAGAGTTACTACAGTGTAGTTCAAACTGGTGAGACAAAGACATAAAGAGAAACTGTTCATCTTTGAGTTTTCAGGTGTGTCAAGAATACAAAAGAAGATTCCTCTGCTTTTGAAATTGCAAGACATGGAAAGATAGGAGCCCATGTTATTATGTTGCCTAGATATTGTTACTCAAAATACAACCTCTGGACCAGTGGTGGGATTTAAATTATTTTACTACCGGTTCTGTGGGCATGGCTTGGTGGGCATGGCAGGGGAAGGATACTGTAAAATCTCCAGTCAGAGGTGGTATTTGCCGGTTCTCCAAACTACTCAAAATGTGTGCTACCGGTTCTCCAGTACTGGTCAGAACCAGTTCTGAATACCACCTCTGTTCTGTATGGAACTTGGTAGGTTCCAAGTACTTCATTCTGATTGGCCGAAAAGGCCACTTACAGATTGGTTCGCTAGGAACCAATCCAGATGGCTGCCAAATGGCAGGAAGAATTAAATAACTGTCATTGGCCACAAGCCGGCAGGCTAGCCACTATATAAAGGGCTGCCGCAACTTGGACTATGTTACGTTCCTTTACCTAGTGGTTTGAAATAAAAAGTTGTTGTTTGGAACCCGGTCTCACAAGCTTCTTTCCAGACGGAACACTGGCGATGAAGGTGGGATTGTCATAGAAGCAGAGACCGAAGCACGCGGTGATCTGAACCGAGCGAAAAGAGATGGCTTGTAACAACGCACTGCCCGCACCCTTCAATCCAGATGTAGAGGATTGGGAATCGTATATCAATCACTTTCTTATGTTCTTAGAGAACAACAAGATGGAAGAAATCTCAGATCAAAGGAAGAGGGCTGTCTTCCTTACACACTGCAGACTGGCTGTATTCAAAATGGCGAAGGTGCTGGCAAAACCCAGAGATGTAAAGCAGATGACTTGGTCTGACCTGAACCAAATGCTCCGAACACACTACGCACTGGTGGTCTCCAATCTAATCAAAAGGCATGAATTTTACAAAAGTGACCAGAAGGAGGATGAAACCATAGCAGACTTTGTGGCAGCCTTGAGACACATTGGAGGAGCATGTGAGTTTTAAAACATGGACGAGGCTATGTGAGACCGCGTAGTCCTCGGCCTGAAAGACTTTTCCCTTCAGAGCAAATTACTCAACAGGCCTAACATAACCGTGGCCGAGGCCATTGCTGAGGCAACTGCCACTGAAGCAGCGAAAAAGTCAGCAGCCACCATGTGGCAAATGAATGCAGTTCCACACCTGCCAACCCAAACCAGGGAGAAGAAGGCAGAGGGAGGAAAGAAACAGCCCACAGCGACAACCCACCATGAGTGAAACCCAGAAACCCAGAGTGACACCAAACACGACGATGAAGATGTCCATAGACTCTATTCAGATAGAAAATGGCACGAAAAGAGGAAGAATCGGTGGGAATTTCAATGTGCGGGCTACGGAAGCAATCACCCGCGGTCTGAATGCAGGTTCCTCGACGCAATATGCCAGGCTTGTAATAAAAGGGGGCACATCGAAAGGTTCTGCTGCAACAAAAAGAGCTATAGTCCAAAAAGACGCAGCAGTCCCGCCCCCAGACACAATGGCAGACAAGCTGGCAACCAATGGAACCACAATAAAAGAACCAGTGACAGAGAAGAAACGCATCAGACAGTCACCATCGATAATGCCAGGGAGGAAATGGAAAGAAGGTTCGGATAGAGGTGAGCATCAAGGGGAGACCCTGCGAGATGGAGGTCAACTCAGGGTCATTCCTATTGATGGTATCCTGGAATACCATCCTGGAATACCATCCGAACATCAAGCAGAAAGAACTAAAGAAACAAAAACTTGTGCTAAAAGACTATCAGGGAAATCGAATCCCAGTAGTTGGCCTTGGACATATCTTAGTTGAATTTAAACAACACGCCGAAGTCTTGCCTCTGACTATCATCGACCGTGACTGCCCTAGTCTGCTAGGAATCTAATGGTTCACGCCTCTGGGAATCGGGATGACCGGGATGACCCGCATCGCTAAAACCAACTGGGAGGAGAACCTACTCCACGAATTCCAAGATGTATTCGATGGGACTCTAGGCAAGTACCAGGGGACCCCAATTTCATTTAGCCGAGACCCGAAAATAGCCCCCATTCGTTTAAAGGCCAGACGCATTCCATTTGCGCTTAAACCAAAAATTGACGAATAGCTGAATAAGTTGATAGCGCAAGGGTTTTTAGAACCAATCGACCACACCAAGTGGGAAACCCCTATCGTTACACTGGTGAAGCCAGATAGGTCAGTACGCATCTGTGGGGACTATAAGGCAACCCTGAACCACGCACATTTATTGCACTCACTAGGGGAGAAAAAATATTCGCGAAACTCGACCTATCACAAGCTTATCAGCAGCTACCCATTGATCCAATAACAGCAGAGGCACAAACGATAGTAATGCATAGAGGGGCATTCAAATGTAACTGCCTCCAATTCGGTGTTAGCGTTGCCCCAGGCATTTTCCAAACCCTCATGGAATGCCTACTAAACAGAATCAAAGGTGTCGTCCCATACTTCGACGATGTAGTGGTCTCAGCAAAATACACCAGCCAGCTAGAGACCAGGTTAAGAGAAGTCTTAACTTGAAAATCAGGCCTAAAAGTTAAGAATGAAAAATGTGAACTGACCACTAACTGGGTCGAATTTTTGGGCTATTTAATTGATGAGCAAGGCATTCACCCAACCGAAATGAAGGTGAAGGCTATCAAAGACACTCCCAGACCAAAAAACAAAACTGATCTCCAGGCGTTCCTAGGCCTCATAAACTTTTACAATGTGTTCCTACCCCATAAGGCGACAATAGTAGAACCCCTACATTGACTGCTAGATAAAAAAAACCACTTGGACATGGGGCCACCGGGAACAGAGAGCCTTCCAAGGTATATTAAGGACCTATTAACGTCAGACACTGTTCTTATCCAGTTTAGCAACATCCTGCCTCTGACGGTCACCTGCAATACTTCACCTTTTGGGGTCGGCGCCATCCTGAGTCACCAGCTTCCAGACAGCAGAGATGCACTGGTTGCCTTTTACTCAAAGACGCTCTCCAAGGTGGAATGCAATTACAGCCAACTTGATCGCAAAGCCCTGGCAATCATTGCCGGGGTCAAATGATTCCATGAGTATCTTTACGGTAGACCCTTTTTTATCAAAACTGACCACAAGCCTCTCCTTTGAATCCTAGTGGGAAAGAAGCCAACCCCGAACATTTTGTCTCCTAGAATGACGAGGTGGTCTGAATTCCTTGTTGCCTACTCCTACACGCTACTCCACAGACCTGGAAAAGCCATCTTGCACGCCGATGCCCTGAGCCGTTCCCCGTTGCCCATCACAGAAGACGACCCTGCTCCAACTACCTCCACATTTCAACTTGAGACCTTCCCGGAGCTACCGATGACTGCAGCCGACGTCGTGAGAGCCACAGCCAAAGACCCTTTGACAGCGCAAATACTGAACAGGTAAAGGCTGGCCGGAGGAAAATAAAAAAACTGAGACTTTTAAACCTTTCCGTACCAGACAGACTGAGCTGTCTATCGAAAAGGGGTGCATCTTATGGGGTGACAGGGTGGTAATCCCAAGCAGCCTACAAGAAACCGTCCTAGGCATGTTGCATGAGGGTCATCCGGGCATAGTTAAGATGAAAGCCCTGGCCAGGAGTTACGTCTGGTGGCCAGGGCTGGACAAAGACATTGAACGCTGTGTTGCAACATGCCACGCCTGTCAGAAAGTGAGGCCTACCCCCCCACAGGCACCAATACGGGACTGGGAAACTCCCTGGGGTCCATGGTCTAGGGTGCACATTGACTTTGCTGGGCCAACAAAAGGGAACACCTTTTTGATTGTGGTTGATGCATATTCGAACTGGTTGGAAGTCATCCTCATGGCTTCCACAACCACTGAGGCTGTCATGAAACAACTCAACAAACTGTTTGCAATGCATGGGCTACCAGATGTACTGGTTTCAGACAACGGGCCTCAGTTTACCGCCTTGCAGTTCGAACAATACTTGGCTGCCCAGGGTATCCGTCACGCCTTAATTGCGCTGGCCCATCCAGCTGCGAATGGCAGGGCCGAATGCATGGTTAGGTATACTAAGGAGGGCCTAGAGAGAATGGACAAGGGGGACGTGCAGGACAAACTCAACCGACTCCTAACCTTGCAACGTATTACCCCTAGTAGCACTACAAATAAAAGCCCAGCTGAACTGTTAATGGGTAGGAAACTACGGTCCTACCTGGACAGGTTACATCCCACCTACACATGGGACAAGCCCCCCGACTCCTCCAGCAAATACCGTACCTTTGAAATTGGCGACCTAATCTATGCCAAGAACCTTACCGGGGACCCTCTATGGCAGCCAGCCCCCATCACACAAGTCACATTCCCCCAGTCCTACCGACTAATGCTAGACAATGGGAGGGAATGGAAGTGGCACATAGACCAGCTTCGTTCCCACAACCTCGAAAGAAAAACCCCCACAGAACCGAAAATAATAAATTCCGACGAAAAAACTACCAAGGGGGGGGGAGTACAAATAAATAAAAAAGGGAGAGATGAACCACCCATAACAAGACAACAAATTCTGCAAAATGACAATCTAACCAAACAAAAAGAGCACTCACGGTTAGATGAACCCCAAGAAAGAAGTCTGGGAGCAGGAGAGTGAAGTGAGGCCTTCCTGGAAGGTGGCAGCCAGGCCAGCTCAACCAACCTGGCCAAACCAGGAGGGAGAGGTGGAGCCATCTCAACCGGCCTGAGAGACTCAGGCGGGAATGGCATGGCTGACTTACCCTTCCAGGAGGTTCCATGGAGAAGGTCGAGAGAAGCAGTGATCCCGTCCAAACCGCTTGAAGACCAAAACAAGAATGAGCTGCGCAGGTCAACTAGAACTAGGAAAAGCCCCACCTACCTGCTTGACTATGTCACCCACGTTGGACTGAACTAAAGGGGGAGGGGTGTTCTGTATGGAACTTGGTAGGTTCCAAATACTTCATTCTGATTGGCCGAAAAGGCCACTTACGGATTGGTTCGCTAGGAACCAATCCGGGAAGCCACCAAATGGCGGGAAGAATTAAATAACTGTCATTGGCCACAAGCCAGCAGGCTAGCCACTATATAAAGGGCTGCTGCGGCTTGGGCTATGTTCCGTTTCTTTACCTAGCGATTTGAAATAAAGAGTTGTTGTTTGGAACCCGGTCTCACGTGCTTCTTTCCGGACAGAACAACCTCTGCTCTGGATGCTAAAAGGAGTAGCAAGAGGATGGGAAAAGTCTGTGCTTCTTTTGCGTTTATGGTTGGTTGTGGCTTAGCCTGGCACAAAGGACAGGATCTTCTCATTGTTATTCCCCATTTTTCCATTTTTTCAGTTACTGAACGTGTTACAGTGACATTCAGCTGAAGCATGAACCCTTTGTTCATATTGGATAGCATAGAGCCTTCCAGTTCTCTTCCAGATAATCTGCACAAAAAACTCTGCAAGAAGCATACATTGGTTGAGTCAAGTTTGTTCTGTTTTTTATTTTTCTAATATGTGTGCTTTGGCTTTTGCTATCATGACATCTCTGGAATCCAGCAGAACTGAGTTTGTTGACATAGAAGGTATAAAACAATTTTTCTAATCCTGTGCTTTCCAGAATGTGCTGGAATAGCAACTCTCAGAATTCAGAGTGAAAAGCTAAGTCTGTGCAAGTGTGTGTGTGTGTGTGTGTGTTAGAAAGGCAAGGTTCCTCTGTTTACGTAGTGAATTTACTTCAAATAGCAATAAACATCTAAGTTTATTGCCATTTGAATAATAAACATAAATAAACATAAGGTAATGGTGATGGGCCAAATATGGATCTGCCTAATCTTCACTGAACCTTATCTTGTTAAATAAGACAACTATGCATCTCAAGCTGTGTCTTGGGGGGTGGTGAGGAAGAAGGAAGGAAGGAAGGGACTGGAATTATTCTTCCATGATTGTTTAATAGGGCTGTGATTAATGAATTATGCAACTGGTGGGATATGCTGCTTAGTTCGTTGACTTCTAATATGCTGGAAGTACAGGATAAGAAGTCTGAAAAACATGATCCATCAGGTCTACAGACAAAAGTTGAGAACTTTCTTTGGTTCAGAAAGAGAGGATGGCAAACCTGGAATATCTGGTTTGAAACATAAGGCAGACTGTTGTCTGAGTTTTATTAAAAATAGATGCTCATGGGGAAACCCCTCAATTATCTAGAAAGTAATTAATCCATCAGGGTCTTCCAAAGTGGGGCACCTGATTCCCTGAGGGGGGTAAAGCTTGATTCCTAAAAATGGGAGGTCCTGGCACTCAATTCAGTCTCATGTCAGTTGCATTGATACAATTCAGAACAAGTTCTATCAGCTTGAAATCTACATCATCCTTTGTGTGATATATTGAAGGCTCCAAGACAAAAGTGGGCAATATTAGAGGTCCATTTTGAGAGGGGGACTCAGAAATTTAAGGGTATTGGAAGCTGAATTTCTTAAGTCTCTCAGACCCTTAGTAAATTCAAAAATATGAATACAGATTGTTGATTCCATCCATAGTGAGGCAGGTTCTAGGAAGCACAAAGCAAACTGTGTCCTCTTTGCTTTTGTAAAGCTATTTACGATTGTAAAGTTATTCAACACCACAGACAATACTGCTACCCTTCAAAAAGACCTTGACTATGTATCAGAATGGTCAAACAAATGGAAAATTCAAATCTTAACAAATAAATGCTCTGTCCTACATATTGGCAAAAAAAATCAGAAAATAAAATACAGGCTGAATAGTCAAGATCTTGTTGATGATCC
Organism: Laticauda colubrina; assembly: GCA_015471245.1. Lineage (NCBI taxonomy): Eukaryota > Metazoa > Chordata > Lepidosauria > Squamata > Elapidae > Laticauda > Laticauda colubrina. The sequence goes on from BLBF01000041.1 coordinate 27,630,817, forward strand.
AAACTCTGTCAAGGACCTTGGGGTACTCATCTCGAATGATCTAAGCCGTTAGAGCCCACTGTAACTACATAGCCAAAAAGGCATTAAGAGTTGTTAACCTAATCTTATGTAGCTTTTTCTCTGGTAATATTACACTAACAATTCAAGCATACAAAACATTTGCTAGACCAATAATCAAATACAGCTCATCAGTCTGGAACCCACATTACGTATCTGATATTAACACAGTTGAGAAAGTCCAGAAATATTTCACAAAAGAGTTCTCCATTCCTCTACTTGTTGCAAAATACCTTATGCCACCAGACTTGAAATTCTAGAGCCAGAAAACCTGGAACTACGCCGCCTTCAGTCCAATCTAAGTATATTATATAAAATCATACATTACAATGTCCTACCTATCAATGAATACTTCAGCTTCAACCATAACAATACAAGAGCAAACAATAGAAACAAGCTCAAGATTAATCGCACCAAACGTGATTGCAGGAAATACGACTTCAGCAACAGAGTGGTCAATGTCTGGAACACTCTACCTGACTCTGTGGTTTCTTCCCCAAACCCCAAAAACTTTAATCTTACACTTTCTACTATTGACCTCACCCCTTTCCTAAGAGGTCTGTAGGGGGCGTGCATAAGCTCACCAACATGCTTACTATCTGTGTCCTATTGTTTCTTTTATTTTTCTTATATGTATCCATGTATTCATAACTATGTTCCTATTGTCTTATAGGAACATACATATATTACATACATACATATACATATATTATATGTATCCATGTATTCATAACTATGTACCTATTATCTTGTAAGCAACTGACAAACCAAATAAACAAATAAAATAAATAAAAAATATTGGTGGGCTGCACATTTTGTATCTATGCACTAGTGCAGTGAAGTAACTTGGATTAGAAGAAGCATACTAATGCTAGATTCAATCGATAATTTTCTAAGTTTGAGCTAAAGTTGGCCATTATTTAGGTGAAACAACCATGTTCAATTTTGTTAAAACATATCTTTTTCTTAAGGCCCGGTCCCACTGGCCGACGGCCGCAAAACATATGCATAAAGGACACAGCGGACGAGCAAAATTTCGGGGGTGGCTCCATCCGTTGTCATCCACTCTAAAAAGTGGCAAAAAATTGCATAAACAGAACGGAAAAGAACGGAAAAGAACAGACATGGGTAGTATGTAGCGGGGATGTTAAACGGATGTTCATCGGAAGCCTAGCGGATGAAAGCGGATGGAAGTGGATGACACATCTGAAGGGGTTCCGGGGGAGAATTTCAAAGCGGAAGTATAGCGGAAGGGGCGGATGCATAGTGGATGAAGTGGATGCATCACAGACGCCTATAGGAAACAAAGGGGATGTCGTGCAGATGTATATCGGATGCAAAGCATTCACTGCACATGTGGGGAGTATGAATTGTGTCAGCTCCGCGGATATAAAAGAATGCAGCACGCACGCAGTCAGCATACAGGGGAAAGATGTGCTTCCACATACATCTAGCAGGAACACCATGGTTCGTCAGTCAGGCAAGAAGAGGAAGCCCGTGCCTACTCGTTCCAGCCCTGGCAAGAAGGCCAGAACCATACCACCCCTGGCACTGACTCTACACTGCTGCTGCTGCTGCTGCTGCTGCTGCTGCTGCTGCTGCTGCTGCTGCTTTGGTGGACCAGCCCCAAGGCCCTCAAAGCCCTGCTGCTGAAGGCCCTGCTGCTGAAGCCCCTGAGGGCCCTGCTGCTGAAGCCCCTGAAGGCCCTACTGCTCAAGCCCCTGAAGGCCCTGCTGCTGAAGCCCCTGAGGGCCCTGCTGCTGAAGCCCCTGAAGGCCCTACTGCTCAAGCCCCTGAAGGCTCTGCTGCTCAAGCCCCTGAAGGCCCTGCTGAAGCCCCTGCCAGAGGGAGGAAGAGGCAAGGGAAGGAGAAGGGAGAGAGGAAACAGTACACCCTTTACAAGGAGCATGAGGAGGAGGTGCTGGAATGGCTGAGGGAGAACGAGTACCTCTGAAGAAAGGGAGACTGTACAATACACAGACTGTATTGTGACACCAAGAAGAAGCAGGCAGCTTGGAGAGACAAGGCAGAGAGCCTGGGGCCCACTGCAGAAGTACTCCTAGGATGGTGGAAGCACATGCACATCTGGTATGGCAAGCTACACCTCAAGAAATCCGGGCAGGCCGCTGTCAAGCTCACTGACTGGGAGATGTATGTCATGGCCAAGTGCATTTTCCTGGAGGGTGAGATCCACCACTGACGAGCAGCCCCTCTGAGACCCTCTCCCTCAGACAGCCCACAGACAGCCAGTCCTCTTCCAGCCAGGAGCCAACTACCCTGTCCAGGCAGGTGTCTTCAGAGGGCCCCATGGCAGAGACCCCCCCCCCAACAGCTGCACTCCCCATGCCGGCAGACTTGGAGGATCCCGTGGGGGATGACGCCCTGCTGTTACAAATGGAGGAAGAAGCAGCAGCCACCAGAGGTCAACCCACCCCCACCCCCAGCTCCAGAGGATGCAGACAGAGAGGCAGACTGGAGGGCCAGGACCACAGTGTGCTGTTGGAGATCAGGCACACAATGAAGACCAGCACAGAACAACTCTCTCAGCTGGTCCACTTGGACAGAGGATCCTCGGACTGGAAGCCCGTCATCATCTACGTGAGCCAGACCCTGAGGGACCTGCCCGAGGCCCAGTACCAGGTGATGAAGCAGAAGATCACAGCACTTCTGCACAACCCTCAAGGCCCAGCTGAAGCTGCTCCTACCCAGTCCAGGTCTGCTCCTCCACCCCAGGTGATGTCACAGCCCTTCCACGGCTTTCAACAGCCCCTCACCTACCAAGGCTACAACTACCAGGACTTCCCACAGCAAAAACAGACCTTCCCAGTCCAGGCCCAGGTTCATCACACGCCACAGATGCCACTCCTCACCCAGCTGCAGACCAGACAGCCCCACTACACTCCTCCTTCCTCCACCCCACAGCCAAGCCCATCAACAGACAATCTGTCATCAGTATTGGGCCTGACATCTCAAGTCCTTGATGAGGGGCCTCTCAACCTCACGGGACTGAGCGAGCTTTCGGACAGCTTCCTGAACACACCATCCCCTGTTGTACCCTCGGGGCCAAGCACCACAATGGTGCCTCAGACCAGCACTCAAGCCACAGCCACCTCCACAGTCCCTGCCCGCTTTACTGCTGGGACCATGGACATGACTCAGAGTGACTGAGAATAGTGTCAGAGACTGAGTTGTTTACTTGTTAAGTTTATCTTTGCTTAAGGCACTTTACTTGGTTCATTTTGCTTTTTTGATAAAGTCATAGAGTTTACCTAAGAAAGTTAATAAAGTTTATCTTTGCTTAACACACTTAATACAGTTTACTTGGCTCATTTTGCTTATTTAACAAAGTCATAAAGTTTACCTAAGACAGTTAATAAAGGTTATATTTGTTTAAGACACTTGGTTCATTTTTTTTACTAAATAAAGTGTTGGTGAAAACTTTGAAAAAATGGTTAAGCCTTTTCATGCTTGTGAGATAGATAAGGATAGTTCTGGAATAGATAAACCTCCAGTGCAAGCATAGTGGGACTGTATGGTCCACCATCCCAGCGATCCAGATGATTTTCTCCCCCTTTTTATAGAAAATATCGGTTGTCCGCTATGGGGCCTTCTACATACTCTGGACATACTGCAGACATCCTAAATATACGAGATACATCCCAGATACAAACGTTTTGTCCATTTTTAATCCTTTATTTATGAGATGCATATGCTTACATCCTTTCTATTTCCGTGCTACTAATGCTGTGTAGACATTCTTTGTACCTTTTGTTTCCTCCCTCTTTCCATTTTCAGCTGCAGTGGATGTGAGTTGAGGGGATGGCCAGAGGATGCAGAGAGGATACAGCGGACGTTTAACGGATGATAATGGACATAGAACATTTGTTGCCTGTATATGTCAAAAATGTACATCGTACGCGGCAGAAAGTTCATCCGTTCACAAAGTTTTGTGCAGCTCAAAACTTCTTGCGTGGATGAAATCTCAGTGGACGGATGCTTGACAGATAGAGCGTATGAAACACATATGCAATGAGTACAAAACGGATGCATAGCATTTTCCAACGGATGGCAAGCTTTTTTTAATGTTTTACATCCTCTTTGCATCCGTAAGTGCAGTTGGACCGGGCCTTTACCAAGAAGCTAATACATATTTTTGGAGACCAGTTCCACCAACAAGTGGAAGAGAGAGGGAGTGGGAGTTAGATCTTTGTTGTTGTTTTTTCATCTTGCAATCCTTTGGGCAGTCCTGTGAAAAGTTATTGCACTTCCATACTGAGTCCAATAGAAACTCTGCAATCCCTTCTCAGATTTTATCTGTAGAGATTTACTGATGTAGAGGTAATTCTTATGGCATTTTGTTTTTAAAATTACATCTCAGCTAACAACAAAAGCTGTAAAGTTTGCATGCTTCCTGTCACCTTTCAGTTCATCTACTTGAAGGTATGAACATGAGTTTTGGTTGCATTCCAAGTTTCAATTAAATACGTTGTCTCTGACCATATTTGAATCTGGTGGTATGCCACTTCTACTGCCTGGAAAGAGGTCCTTTGGATAATGGGCTAAGTATAAATTTTTCAGTCAAACAATCAAAAATATATTTTATGCAAGCCAATTTTGTGAAGATCCAAAAACTTACAAAGATGAGCATTGACAGTGACCTAAACAATAGCCAGAATTGATTGCAGCATGATTGACAAGTGACTAAATGAACACATATATAGCTTTAAACATTGAAAAACATTCATGGGGGCAGATATTTACAGGTGAATGGCAATATCCATATTTAAAATTGTTATATTTCATTAATAAGAAGCAAGACCTGCATCATATGTACAATCAATATTTGATAAAATCACTTCTGACATTCACTTTAGCAAAGAGAATTCATGCTTCCCCTTAATGTTGGTGAAGTATGATATTTGGTAATCAATCTCTATTTTATAGAGGGCTATTATCTGAATTGCAATTTAAGGATTTCCAGGATTCAGCTTCTAGAATTTCATCAAATAACATCTATATCATTATTAAAGAAACAGAGAAGTTCTGTAGTTCATGCTAAGGTGAGAAAAAAGTTCAGCAAGAAAGCAGTTTAGAAATATTAACTAAATTCTGATTCAGATATAAGTACAAAGTATAGATTTTGATTTCTAAAAGTCCATATGAGACTTCCTACATGATAGGTTTTGCTAAGTAAGTTCCTGCTTAGCTGAAATGTTAATAAATTTTATTTAGCTCACTGTAAAAGAGCCTGGACTTTTTATACATCCTTCTTGATTTATTTTCTTTATTTAACAGATTAACAGAGTTGGAAAGGACCTTATAGGTCATCTAGTCCAACCCCCCACCCAAGCAGAAGACCCTACATCATGGCAATCCAGTCTTTTCTTAAAAGCTTCCAGTGAACAATTGGACAATTTATGTGGTCACTTCTTTAAATGTTTAATGTGGCTGAGAAGAATCTGCAAATGGGCATGCTCAGAAGGAGAAAGAAAAGTATACAAGGAAATCTGCCAAAATGGGGACAGTGTGCCAATTCCCTCCCACTCCAAAACACATATTTGTTATACAACGCTAAGAGCTCTAGCAGCTTGCAATGTTGAAAGACGAAGGATTTAAAAACGACAGAGATGCCTGCAGTTGGATGTCTGCCTATATTTGGACAGTTTTTGTATTCCCCTTCTATTAAGGTGCTTAACATTCATGGTTAGGTTTAGACAAGAAATAAATAGCAAGGCAGCTGTGGCTACATGTCTGCTTACTATGACTCATCCATACAATTGTTTTATAGAAGGTTTAGATTTGCTAGAAAAACCTCCCGAGAATGTCAAATTGGAGCATACTACAGAGCGAAAGAGTTGATCTTTGAGAATAGGAGTTTGTGCTTATTTGTTGGTTTTACTAGAAAGAAGACCAATGAAACACTATCTGTCTTCAAGCAGGATGAAAGATTAAAGATCAAATGGTGCTGGGTTCAGAGGTAGACTTCTTTTGAGATGAGGTTTCTGCCCATAGCAATTTATTGGTCATCTCCATCCACTGATTTACCTGAAAATCAGGTATAATCAGGGGTGGGTTTCTACCAGTCTGCACCTATTCGCTAGAACTGGTTATTAACATTCTAAGCAGTTTGGAGAACCGGTTGTTAGAAGAAAGTACTGGCCTAATCCTGTAAGGAAGGCAGGAAGGAAACATTCTGGTGTTGCTTCCAGAAACTGCCTCTCAGTTAACCTTTATTATGTTCTTGGCATGACTAGACTTCCTGTCTCAGGAACATCTCTGGAGTTTTTCCCCCCTCCTTTGCTGGTACTTTGCTTGTGTGGAGTGACCATTCAAAGTTACAATGGCACTGAAAAAAGTGACTTATGACCATTTTTCACGCTTACGACTGTTGCAGCACCCCACAGTCATGAGAGGCCAGGGGAGGAGATGTGTGCCTCGATGTGAGTGATATCACATGACTTCCAAGCAACACCCACTAACTAAGCTACACCCATAGAACTGGTTATTAAAAAGTTTGAATCCCACCCTTGGGGATAATCATGAAGGTCCCTTCTTTGCCAGTCCTTTTGCTTGGGATTACTTTGTGGGGCCTGTGTCAGGGCCTAAGTAGGAACTAGCTGGTGTGGGGAATGGAATCAGGCAGTGGTGGGTTTCAAAAAGTTTTCCTATTGGTTCGGTGTGAACACACACTTTGCACATTCACATGCCAAACGCATGCTTTGTGCATGCTCAGCATTTGCAACTCACCTTCTGTTGTAAGCCCTGTGTATAAAACAGCAGATGAATGACAATCGGCTGTGCTGCATGAAGCAGCTGAGGTTGAAAAGCAGGAAATAAAGGTCAGTATAAAGCTGTGGTGGTTGGGAGGGCCCAGCAGCTGATCGTCGGAGCAAACCAGTTAACTCACAGATTATCGTCGGAGCTACCAGTACGGACAAACCAGGCCAAACTGGCAGAATACCACCACTGGCATCTGGAGCTGAGGTAACTGTTCTTGGATGACGGGTTCTGCTCTGAATTCTGTGCAGGGTGATAACAAAACAGGCAAATTCCTTCAAATAAACCATGCTTTAGTTGCTATTTAAATAGTATCTGGAATCATCTACAAAGCAGGCTGGCTGAGGAGTTCTGGGGGTTGAAGTCAATGCATCTTAAAGTTGACAAGGTTGAACAACACTGATTTACAAGATAGAGAACTAATTTTAAACTAATCAGAATTGGGTAAGTTTTCCTCTTCCTTGCCACAGGAGGAGGGGAATGAAGCTCCAACTTGTTGAACATTTTAATAGCTTCTTTTCTCACCACCTCTGCCACCAACTTTTTGATAGGTGAGCTGTTGACTGGAGCAGAGCTGAGTATTTTCAGTGCACTGGCACACAGTATTGTCTTTAAGAGAATTGAAGACAGAGATCTGAACAAGAGTTGATGTGATGGGGGGAAGGATCACAGAGGAAAGCCAAATTTGAAAAGCAGTTGCTTGTAGTTTGAGGGTGCAGGTGGAAAAAAAAACATTTTTTGTTATGTGCTCAGTTTCCTTTTTATATTTTGTACTTGTTCATTGTCTATGAGGGTTTCATTGTTTGCTTTAATTCATAATCACATTGTTTGAGTTGGGCAATATAGTTATAAAACTATGAACAAACAAATAATTGCCCCCCAGAATCAATCAATGAATCAATCATAATGGAGCTGAAGAGGACCTTGGAGGTCTTCTAGCCCACCCCATGCTCAAGCAAGAGACCCTATACCAATTCAGACACGTGGCTATCCAGTTTCTTTTTAAAAGTCTCCAGTGATGAAACACCCACAACATCTGAAGTCAAACTGTTCCACTGGTTAACTGTCCTCACTGTTAGGAATTTTCTCCTCAGTTCCAGGTTGCTTCTCTCTCCTTGATTAGTTTCCAGCCATTGTTTCTTGTCCTGCCCTCTGGTGCTTTGGAAAATAAATTTAAATTTTGTGGCAGCCCCTCTGGAATACAGGTGTCATGTTCCCCCCTCCCCAGTCCTTCTTTTGTCTAGGCTAGCCAAACTCAAATCCTGCAACCATTCTTCATATGTTTCAGTCTCCAGCCTTTAATCATCTTTGTTGTTCTTCACTGCACCTTTTTCCAAAGTCTCAACCTTTTTTTTGTGTGTGTAATGTGATATCCAAAATTGGATGTAGTATTCCAGGTGTGGCTTTTCCAAGGCTTTATTTATATTTATCACATATTTATCACACATATTTATCCATTCAGAAGAAACGGGTAGGTTAATGGTTTATACTTTAGGTAGTCCTTGACTTACAGCTATTCATTTAGTGACTGTTTGAAGTTACAACAGCACTGGAAAAAACAACTTATGACTGTTTTTCACACTTACAATTGTTACAGCATCCCCATAGTCCCATGATCAAAATTTGGACATTTGGCAATTGTCCAAATATATTTGGCAACATATTTATGACTGGATCATGTGATCACCTTATGCGACCTTCTGACAAACGAAATAGCCAGATTCATGTTGCAATGGTGTTACTAACTTTACAACTTCAGTGATTTACTTCACATCAGTGGTGGTATTCTACCAGTTCATCCTGGTTCTCTCTTCTGCTCTGCTGTTGGGTCCATCCACCTGACCAGGCTCCCATACTCACCTTTATTCCCTGCTTTTGAAACACAGTTGCTTTGCACAGCACAGCAGAGTGCCATGCAGCAGCTGCTGAAGTAACAGGGAGAGTGCAGGATTGCAGGAGGTGAGTTGGAATGCCTCTACAACTGTGCAAAGTGCGTATTTAGTGCACATGCACACACAAAAGTTTGTGTAGGCACGCAAAGCTCACCCATCAAGCCACGCCCACCGAACCAGTGGTAAAAATCTTTGAATCCCACCATGTTTCACATCTGTGGCAAGAAAGCTCATAAAATGGGGCAAAATTTACTTAACAATGGTATCCCTTAGCAAGAGAAATACAGGGCTCAAAGTCAAGAACTTCCTGAACTTTAATTGTTGCATCTCCACTTTTTCGTATATTTGGTGGTAAGCAAATGGTGATGAGAGTGATGGGTAACGTTTATGAGATTGGGGGTCTACACCACACCCTCTACGCCATCTAGCAACCACTGGAACCTGTTTGGTAACATGATAATAAAATAAGAATGTTGATGAACTTTCCAGACCATTGGGGGAAGGGGTTGACTTGTATTTTATGTTTATGCAGTGGGGCAGGGGAGGGCAATAAGGCAAGAACAGCTTAACAGAAATAATCATCCCCCCAACAGCCCAGAGAGGGCAGAACATCTCACTAGGCATGGAAAAACAACTGAGTTTTTGGCAGTGGGGTTGGGAGATGAACTTTGGGGGGGGGGGGGGGGAGAAGAATGAGTACAGAACATTCCTGCCTACTTCTATAGTTTTATTTGCTGTCTAAGGGAAAGACTGAGTGTGCTTTTCGTTTCTATCAAGTCAAACGGGAGACAAGGATTTTCTGAAAGTGCCAGTATCACAATGACATGTTTTTTAATGCTGCAACAGTATTGGTTTTATTAGAAAACAGCCCTCGGCAGGAACGTGATGGGTTGTTGTGTCTGCCTGCTGCAGTTTTGACTAGCAAATGTGAACAGGTGATGATGAACTTACAGGAGGCTGACGATTTGTTTATTCTCCTCTGTGGCAGACACGCATGGCTTTTGAATAAAAACAGGTTGGTTAAGGAACCTGTGCCTAAGGAAGGGCAGTTGGGAGTGAGTGGGAGACAACAGGTGCACTGATTAAAAGATTGAACTTCGTGTCATCGAAAGATGATCAGAATATTAGTGTAGGAAGGCTGAGCATGAAGTTATGTTTGTAGAGTAACGAGACCGGCTCGGATGGAATTACTTTGGCAGAAATGATTGCAAACCGATTAATAAACAGAAAGCACTTCTGCGAAGTTTGCAATAAAGTACAAAAGTAACTTTGGCTAGCTGGCACTTGTGAGGTCACCAAGAGTACCTCCTTCAATTTAGAAACAATTTTACCTTCCTTTTAAGTTGGCTTCCTTGGCAATAGATGCAGGCAGGGATGGGCTTCAAAAATTTTAGAAAAGGGTTGTCTGCCCAGTTGTTGGCTGTGTGTGGCTATGTTGGGTGTGGCCTAGTCAGCCTTCTGCACCATAGCGGGGGGTGCGCAGTTTTGCCCTCCTGGGCTCCTGAAGCTTTCCTCAAGCTTCTGGGAGGGCAAGCATCCCTGGGCTCTGGAGGCTCTCTGGAAGCCACAAATGGACCCATTTCCAGCCTTCCTGAATTTCCAGATGGCCCATTTTTCACCCTCCCCAAGTCTCCGTGCACTTTCTGCACTTACCTGCATCCAAAACGGGCCGCGTGGGGACTCCTGGGAGGATGGGGAGGGGCAGGGAGAGTGGGGAGGGCCAGGGCAGAGGTGGTATTCAGCAGGTTCTGACCAGTTCTGGAGAACCAGTAGCGGAAATTTTGAGTAGTTTGGAGAACCAGAAAATAGTCCCTCTGACTGGAGATTTTACAGTATCCTTCCCCTGCCACGCCCACCAAGCCATGCCCACAGAACCAGTAGTAAACAAATTTGAATCACACCACTGGGCCAGGGGTGCTCTGAACTGCACAGAATCTTAGCCCCTAGCTTGAACCCCTGCGAACCCCCAGCAGCCCACCCCTGGATGCAGTTATTATTAATGCAGTTAGATAATACAGGTAGTCAACTTACAACCATTCATTTAGTGACCGAGGTTACAATGTCAGAGAAAAAAGTGACTTATGACATACTTAGGACTATTGCACTTCATGGTCATATGACAAAAATTCAGGTGCTTGGCAACTGGCATGTATTTCTGACAGTTGCACTTTCCTGGGGTCCTATGATCTGCATTGGTGACATTCCCATCTGGCTTCTGACAAGCAACATCAAGGGGAAAAGCCAGATTCACTTAACAACTGCAGTGGTTTACCTCATAATTCTGGCAAAAAAGGTTGTAAAATGGGGCAAAACTCAAGTCAAAAACTCACTAAGCCTTGCTTAGCAACAGAAATTTTGGGCTCCTTTGTGGCCACAATTTGAGGGCTACCTGCAGTTCAGACAAGGAGCAGCTTCAGAAGATGCTAGAAAAACTTAGAAGCAGCACTTCTTCAAAAAATAGATATCTATTTTGGGGTTTTCACGTGGGCCTGACAAAAAGAGGCTGCCACTTTAAATGGACTTTTTCATCCTGATGTATTTTTTAGGACTTCTCCGCCTGCTCCTGAGGATGCAATAGAGAACATGTTCAGGTTCTCCATTTGCATAATCCCACATCATTCAAGGAAATCATTCCACCTCCCCCCATTTTTCCCATTCTCTCTTTGCCAAAAAACCCACAACATTTTGCTTCCTTGACAAAGGAAGAGAGAAACTGGCTAGGGGCAATGGACATCCAGCCATGCACAATTGTCTGAGGCAAAACTAATAAGGAAGAGGTAACAATATAATTGGGACAAAAGCTGCAGACATTTCATAGTCAATTAGGGCATGTGCCTAATCCTATCAACATTCTTCTGTTTGTTAACAAGAGACAATGGCTATTTCCAATACTGCTGCTGCCTCTAAAAAGCACAGTTTTGCTTAACAATAAAAGAATAGGTAGTTCACTTATCTACTTTTTCCTATTTATATCCCTGTAAAACTCTTGTGTCTTTAATTTTTTTACTGGGCAAAACAGAATAACAGAATTGGAAGGGACCTTGGAGGTCTTCTAACCCCTTGCTCAGGCAGGAAACCCTACACCATTTCAGACAAATGGTTGTCCAATCTCTTTTTTAAAAATTCCAATGTTGGAGCATTCACAGCTTCTTGAGGCAAGAGGTTCCACAGATTAATTGTTCTGTCAGGAAATTTCTCCTTTTGTTCTAGGTTGCTTCTCTCCTTGATTATTTTCCATCCATTGCTTCTTGACAGCCTTAAACAGTGCATTACGGGGTAAAGGTTTGCCAACCAAGGTACTTCAAATGAGTTAGTTTACAGAATATATCTAAAATCTGGATACTGTGATTTCTGTGGGATTGAAATTTTGTGACATAATATAAAATGTCATTAAACTTTTCCTATGGTCACCTGCTGACATTTGATCATCCTATACTGTTCAACATTGTTTATTTTCAAGACAAATACTTCTTTGAATATCTCTTTGAATTTTTCCGGTTAAGGAAGTACTTTAGAAGCTCTGTCACTATTTTTTTTAATGTGTCAGGCTATATATTCAGTCCTATGAAAAGCTGGCAGGAATTCATTAAAGATATGGAGGAATATGGTAAGAAAATGTCTATGAAACAATAACCCAACGGTACATGTGTTGTCTAGAATACTATTAAAACTATTGTTTCTATAGCCTTGAACAAAATTGTATGTTGTAAGGCAATAATTTTTTGAACCAAGGTACCTCAAATGGGCTAACTTACAGAATGGGTCCAGAATCTGGGTCTTCAAACTCTCATGGTATTGAAATTTGGCAAATTTTACAAAACATTTTATGACATAATAAAACATTAATAAAACACTTCTCATTTCTCAAGACTGTTTTGTACAATTCAGTGTAGGCTACTTTCAATGCAGCTATATCTCTGAATATCTGTCTCCCTCACTTTCTTTCCCTTTGAAGACAGTATATTATAAACTCTGCCATTGTTGAAGATATTGAGGAATCTAATGACCCAACTCTGAATGACCCAACAGGTCCCTGGTTGTCTAGTACAATCCTGCCAGCAAACCAGAATCTTAGAATTACCCACTCAACAGGGCGATTTCTTATAAAATTCTTACCTGCCTATTGTTGTCTGCTCCTCTTCCTTTGCAAACTATTGTTGTTTCAACTTCTTCTTCAGAGTTATGCTCTGGTTTTTCTCCTTCCATGACACTATCTTCAATGTGACCTTCTAATGTGGCCATCTCAATTTCTGCAGGCTCAAACAGAAGACTGAAAAAAAGACATGACTATTTTAAACAGATGGTTTAAATAGAGGCTATATGTTGCAAAGCCACTTCTCCAACTCATTTTTGAAGCATGCACTTCTACTGCACACGTGAAAGGTAGGCAATCCACCTGAGGTTTTGTGGCACTTATGGCTCAGAGGCTGACAGGCTGGGATAACAAGGAGGTTGAGCAGGCTGGATCAACCTGTGTTTGCACTGTTGAAGAACCCACTTGGCATTTTTTTCCCTAAAAGACCACATCTTTCTTCAGCCTTTTGTTATGGATGCATTTTCTACACATGTAACAGGAGGAGTGGCATTACACCAGCTAACTCTGTCCCCTGACTTGGCTGCTATTCAGGCTGCACATTAGCAGAAAAGAGATGAAATTTCCTGTGCATGTATGAACTACCGTATTTGGATGAAGGCTTTGCTTTTGTTACTAGAGGCTTTAGGGTCTTATATTAAGTGGATGCATGCCTGGATTCTAAGTGGATTACTGTAGCTTTTCCATGCCATTCTCTCCTTGAATACACCATAAAAACCATGATAAGAAGGCTTCCTTCTCGGCTTTCCTTTACATGAATAACAAGTCACACAGCAGACCTGAAATGTTTCTTTGGTCAATATCTACGATCTTTCTTCTCCTGTCCTTCAGTGAACAGAAAAACCTCAGTTCCAGCTGTCAGAAATAGAAATAATTTGAGTGAAAGTTACTTCAATGTGCAAAGGGATATTCCCCAAATTTAAGTAGATTGCATCCACATTAGAAAAACAAAGAAGAATTCTTATCCTATTTAATTTTCTTCTGATGGAATTCATAATATAGCACGAGGGAAAGCATCCATCCTACATGGAGTATGCTTTTCCCTTGTAATTACATTTATCAAAGCATTATCCCATCTGTTTAATCAGTTCATTAACATTTAAATCAATTTTTATATCCCCAATCTCAAACTAGGTCAAGGTGTAGGTACTCTACAGTGGATGAAGGGGCATAAGAAACAGATTAAAAAAAAAAAAAGATTCAAAGACAGAAGTCTCTGAAACTTACACTGCTATTTTATGAAATAGTAAAACGCAATTTCAGGCAGCAAAATTGTGGAAGTTTTTGATACAAGAGTATGATCCTCATATGTAACATGAAAAGGAATCTCTTGAGCAGCTGTCCTTGTGAAGCAACAAGAAGATTGATTGATATTGGCAACCAGAAAGAATCCTGGCCATGTAATGGCAAAGAAGATCGGTCTGACCATAAGCAATATTGTGAAGCTTTGACAGAATATGACAGTTTGTGTCGATTTGACCGCTAGCAACATTGTAAGACTTTGATGGAATATGTCATTTTGCGTCAATTATCTCCCGAGTGCCATGTCAAATTTGTGTCCTTGTAAGAGGCATCTTTCTCTCATGCCATTGAAAATGGCCCTATCAATGTCATGAAGCCAAGGAGAACTGGCACTAGATGCAGCAAAGTGGAGAAAGTTTAGCATATTTTCCAACAATTTGGAAACAAGCACAGAAGACATTTTTCTAAGGTAGAGCTGAGTGAAAATCCCCATAATGCTGTTTTTTCCATTTAGATTTTTCTAATACCAAGTTCTTTCCCACCCATCCTTTATGAAAACATGCAGACATTTTGAGGATTCTTATTTTTTTTAAAAGTGTAATTTCCTGTGCACTGTTTAATAGATTCATGCTTTTTCAGATCACTGAGAGGGCCATGTTAGGGGTTCAGCTGCACTTCCCTCATAATCTAGAACAGGGACGTCAAACTCAAGGTCCAGGGGCCAGGGCCTGCTCATGGGATGCTTAGATCTGCCCCATGGGGTTGCCCTGGAAACAGCAAAGAATCGGCCTGTGGTGCTTCCGTATGCACCCCCCCCCCGAGCTCTCTTTTTGTTGGCAGAGGGTTGCAGGTGCTTGATGCACCTGAAAATGGAGCTCAGGAATCCGTTTTTGTTGGTAGAGTGCTTGGGCCACCACAGGTACCCCCGACTTCAGTGCTGTTGAGCTGGCCATGCCCACCCTGGCCATACCCATCCCAGCCCTTCGAGGTCAAACTAGTGGTGGGATTCAAAAAAACCCCCCACCAATTCTGTGGGCATGGCTTGGTGGGCATGGCAGGGGAAGGATACTGCAAAATCCCATTCCCTCTCCACCCCAGTAACCTGCTTTCCAGTTCTGTTCTCCTGTGCAGGGCAACAAAAGAAGACCCAGCTAATCAGCTGGGACTTGGGAGGCAGAGAATACATGGTGCCGGGGCCAGTCAGAGGTTGTATTTTCCGGTTCTCCAAACTGCTCAAAATTTCCACTACTGGTTCTCCAGAACTGCTCAGAGCCTGCTGAATACCACCTCTGGGTCAAACCCAACCTTGATGTGGCCCTCAGTGAAATTGAGTTTGACACCCTTATCTAGAACGAGGAACAGCTATTTTGAGAGAGCACAAAAAGAAGATGCCATCTTTAAGCTGCCTTTAGATTTCTGGAAAGGTGAACCTCCCTCCATTTTTATTTCTTTGCATCAGGAGAAATGTTTTCCTCTTTCCACTGGTGTAAGAAGTTCGGTTCCCTTACTGCACTTCAGTCCATCTTATGCAAATCTTTCTGTTCTTCTTGGCTGATGGGAGTTCTGATACCCCTAATTCCCAATCTACCTTTGATTAAGATATTGTTCTTGACTGCTTACCATGATGAAAGGCTGGACCATGCCAGGGAAGTGGGTGGTTACAGGTAGTCCTCCACTTACAGCAGTTCATTTAGTGACCATTTGAAGTTCCAAGAGCACCAAAAAAAAGTAACTTATGACTGTTTTCACACTTATGACTGCTCCAGTGTCCCCATGGTCACATAGTCAAAACTCAGATGCCTGGCAAGTGACTCATATTTATGATGGTTGCAATGTCTTGGGGTCATGTGATTCTCTTTTACAACTTTTTGACAAAGTCAAGGAGGAGTCCAAGTTTGCTTCATAACCCTGTCCCTAACTTAATGGCTGCAGTAATTCACTTAACACTGTGGCAAGGGAAGGTGATAAAAAGTAGCAGAATTCACTCAGTAAATATCTCACTTAGCAGTAGAAATTTTGTTAGGCTGAATTGTGGTTGGAAGTCGAGGACTACCTGTATTATGCTGTTCTTGATTTTTGTCTTTTCTTTTTATAGGTTCAGCAACAGAAGGATTTGATGCTGTTTCTTCATCTTTTAACTGGTAAGGAGTTCTTCCAAGTTTTCCTTTTGCTGCAGGTAACTAAAAGAACTGTAAAATTTGTCTTTTTTTTCCCGCCAGCGTCTCCAGTTGGCATTTGCTTTCCTGGCAATGTCAAGGACAAAAGAAGGGAGAATCCCCAGGGATGGGATTCAAAAATTCCACCAACAGGTTCGCTGCCTGGTTGCTGAGTGGTTGTGGCCATGGTGGGCGTGGCCTATTGGAGCTTCTGGGAGGGCCATTTTTCTCCTTCCCAAGGGTCTCGAAGCTTCCCCCGGGCCTCTGGGAGTACAAAAATAGTTTTGTCCAGCCTGTTTCTGGACTTCTGGGAGTGCTGTCACCCACTGCCCCTGAACCTCAGCATGGACGCTGCACTTACCTGCATCATGTGGAGACTCCTGGGAGGGGAGGGGTGGGGTGGGAGGGGCCAGCTGGTCAGTTGAAATACCAGTTCAGCGAACCAGATGAAAAATTAACATCCAGTTTGCCCGGACCAGTCCAAACCAGTAGAATCCCACCCCTGGAGAATCCTATAATCAGGCCTGCATTAACCTGACCATCCCAATGGCCACCATGAAGGAACAGCTTGACATCTGGAAAGGGGATCCTGATGTGGCTTTATCTCCAAGAAGTTACTGCACAAGGGATAAGCAGCTGAAGGCTACAGCAAAGAAATATATTTATTAAAAATGAAAAAGTAATAAAGAAAAAGAGGAACTGCATTTAGCAACACTAACATACTTGAACATAAAAAGATTTAAGAAATTTTAAAGAACCAGGCATTCAAAATTCACTGTCTAAATCATGAATTCTGCAGAGTTGCTGAGGAATTCTGGAAGTTGAAATCCACAGGTCTTAAAGTTGCCAAGGTTGGACAACCCTGGTATAAATGTTTCCTGCAAAATTCAACATGTTCCTTTTTTTCTGGTTGGATGACTTATGAAGAAATGTGTATATTCTGATTAATTCTCATACAATCAATCATCAATCAATCAATCAATTTCCCCCCAAAATAGCGGAATATTTCTTCTCTACCCTCAAGGTGCAACACCTGAAAGTATTTTTGTGATATATCATTCTGCTGTCTCCCTTCCCTCTGACATTGCATAGTGTCAGGACTGAGAACAGGTTTTGCTTTCATCATACCAATGTCCTCAAAAGATTTATCCCTTGCGAGAAAAAAAACAGGACTCAGGAGTCAAAATGGTCTCCCTCAGTTCTGTTTGATTCCTTATCACAATAAGCTTACAATAAGGTTACAATAAGCTTCTCTAACATGTACACTAGCTCCAGGATTACAACTTTTAATTCCTAACCAACACTTGGAAGGCACAAATATAGGAAAAATGTATTAGATTATATCCTAAGTTTCAGAACTAATGTATACCATATAAACATTTTATTTTTCACTCTTGTGGCTTGGTCAAGTTTATTTCTTTCTTTCTGAACTGGTGTCAGCTGCCACCTTATGCTTGCTTGTGCTTTGCTGCTATGTGCCGATAGACTGCCATGAACTGTGGGGAGGTGCAATGAAGGGGGAAATGCTTGGGAAAATGAAAGTAACTGTTGTATCTTTTCCAGACCCTGCCTCAAGGTCACTCAGCTGGAAGAAGGAGGGGGGCATAAACCAAACTGTGCTTGAATTGATGTTATGAATACATCTTGCCTGAACCTGATTGGTCACATAATGAGAGACAGTTAAGTGAGGCAAAAATAGAACTTAGGTATTTTGGTGCATGGTTCTCGGTTCTGGCTTTGCAATATAGCAGTGCACTTGATCTCTAATAAACTATACCTTTCCCAACAAATGGATTGTTTCTATTTAGAGGCAGGTGTGACAATTGTGGCAGGTCGGACAATTGGTCAAATTCAGCTAATTGAAATTGAGATTATTTTTAATAGTAATTTTATTAAGTTACAATTAAAAAGATAAAAACCAGTACTATAAAAGGAAAGAAAAATAGTAAAAAGATTATAGCAAAGAAAAGAAATACATAGATTACTTCTTTAATTGCAAGCAATTTTAGTAACTAATCAGCTTCTTTTAAAATTCAGCAAATATATTTTCTTCACCTATCCCATCTTTTGTCTATAAACAAATGTTTAAAACTTTGTTGTTTAGCCTGGTCAGAAAAAGTCCATTAAGGAGATAGCATATTTTAACCCTGATCAAATAAACAAACTATATATTGTTTTCATTTACTTAGCAAACTTGATGTTTCATTCATTGAAATAATATCCTAGAATTTACTTCCTGGTGAAAACAGCAGTGCTGTGATACATTCCCATTACAGCCTATAAATCTTGTAGATTAAAACAGATCAATTCCTATTCAATTTTGACTCACAAACTGAATTGAATCACCTTATGTTGAACTGCAGAAGTCCAAATCAAATCAAAGCCCAAGTCAACTACTTGGTGCCTGGTGCTTCAGGAATTGAGTCTAAAACTTCAATAGAAACAATGTCTTCTAAAAACCAATCAAAGGAGCAGGGTGTATTTAGTGTTGCAAAAGGAAAAATTAGGGGGAATTTAAACAGTACTATTCAAATAAATAAAAGGATTAGGGATGAAAGTCAACCTTCTTCCCAGAGTGCAGAAGACAGAATGATGGATTGTTAGATGACAAAAAGGCATATTTCGCCTGTATGTGGAGAAGCACTTTCTAACAAAAAGAACAGTTTGACAATGGGACCATTTATCCAAAGATGTAGCGTAAATTTATACCCTACACCCACTTTGTTGGATGTACGAAGTTAGTTTAGTGCAGTGGTTAAGGTGCTGTCCTAGAAACCAGGAGACTGTGAGTTCTAGTCTCTCCTTAGGCATGGAAAACTGGCTGGGTGACATTGGGTGAGTCACTCTCTCTCAGCTCAACCCAACTCACAGGGTTGTTGTAGGAAAAAAATAGGAGTAGGAAGGAATATTAGGTATACTTGTGCAGGCTTGAGTAGTTAATAAAAAGTTGGGATTAAAAAAAAATATATTAAAAATAAACCAAACACAACCACCTTTATTTATTTTTATATTAATTTTTATGTCTGCTAAATATCTATTACCATGTTTTAATTTCAACTCATGCACAGAGCAGAGCCTTCCAACTCCTTCTTATCTATGATTCTATCTATGCAACTGTATTTTCAAATAACCAGTTCAAAATGATCATCTGTGGGGATTCATACCATGCCTATATAATTGACATGACACAAAATTCCCAGCAAAGCTGTCAACTTCTAGTTCTGTGGAAAAAAACAAATGACTGTCAGTCAACTTCCAGTTCTGTGGAAAAAAACAAATGACTGTCAGCTATTCAGACTGCAGACACTCAAGTGGATGGGTGAATTCTAGAGTGAAGATTGTAAGCATTTAAGGCTGTACATAGAGGAGGATAATATAGTGATTATTCAAGAACTTTTAAATATTGTGTGCCAAATAGGTTAAGCTGACAGGATGTTTTGCATGTAATATTTTATTTGTTAAAAGGGAAAAAAAAACTCTCTGTCAGCACAGCAGGCCAAGTTAACATTCCAGACAAAGTTTAGTATATAACTCGACCAAATGGGAGCCTCTGATGTAGCACAATTATCCAAACAGCATTTCTGTGGTTCACCACTCCATCTTTAAAGCACTTTGAATCTTGTTCAGATTTTTGTTTGTTGGTTGGAATTGTTCAGTTTAACCCCAAGAGCCACTTATAGTCTTGACAAAAATTAATATGCAGCCTCCCATTTGAAAGACATGGAAAAATTCCGTACCACAAACAAAATTTAAAGCCCCAAACACACTAATAGAATTCAGCAGCAGCCACGCTAATAAACCCGTCATTCTCTCACAACCCAGCCTACCTTATAGGATTATTAAAAATAAGAAGAGAGAGCACACTATGCATTGCCTTGAACTCTTGTACAATCAGCAGAATAAAATCTTAGAAATGCATAAAAGCAACAAATAATGACAAAGTCCAACTGTGATTCCACATAACACAGGGGAATTCAGGAAGAGCAGCTGATTGAACTGAATGGCTGTTAGCAATCTGCCATCATAACTAATAACTATTGGGCTGCAAGTATTATCTGTCATGGATTATTGCCTTAAACTGAATTTAACTTTGTTGTAAATTTGAGCAGAATACCATAAACTTCTGCTTTATTTTTTTCATATTTACTGAAATTTTGAAGTCCTACTTGAAATTATCATGATGATGTTTTATTGAAAGAACTCAAATCAAAAGTTTTTAGAAAAATTTATCATGTTGTAATATTCAACTATTACAGTCTGGTGGAGTGTTTAAGACAAGCTCAAAACCTGATGGCTGTGAATTGTAGTCTTGCCTTAGGCATGAAGTCAGCTGGATGATCTTGGGATATTCTTAGAAAGCTAAGAATAATTAGATAACACTGTAATTGGAGAATTATTGGGAAATGCCAGGGCTATAGGCTATACTGGGAAATTAAAAAAGTAGTATGGAAGATGATAGTGAAAAACTATTAATATGATTTTGCCAAAAAACTAAACCAATGTGCCCATGGAATCAAGGAATTGATTCTGACTCAAGGGAGACCTTTTAATTATACAAATAAATGCAAATTAGTTGTGAATACTTTCAATATATACAAAAAAAAAGATGAAGGTATGAAAGGATGACTTTTTTTATCATTGCTTCTAGGCAACCTCCTGTTAAGAGCATATTGATGTATATTTACAATTACAGTTGTAATTTTTCTTTAAACTACAGTATTTGCTTGACTTAATTTCTAAAGTATTATTTAATTTCTGATTCCCAAGAGATGCATTCATTTATTTCCAACATATGGTCTTGCTGCACAAAATGAAAACTTCATTAATCCAGAAATGCCCTTGTTTGTTTTCAAAAGAAAACTTTCATTCACTTTAAATGAATTGAAAAATGAGAAGCTGATTGTTACAGAGCTGAGATAAACTAGCTTTCTCTGAGGGGCTTTCTTTTAATAAGGGATTAACGAGCAAGATGGCACTAAGAACTGTGAAGAGAACCCTCACTACACTTTATCATGTACTAGCTCTATACCCGTGCCTTGCGATGAAACTATGTGATCAGGCTTAGTTTTTGGGGAGGAAAATAAGTGTGTGGGGGGGGAATGTGCCTCTGCCTACCACCATCCATCAGCATTCATCTGGCTAGCATCCTCTCAGTGTGTAAGACAGTTGAGGACTGTTTGGAAACGGAAACATGGAAACGGAAACAGTATTTGCTGAATGAGCAAGAAGGAGACAACAAGGAGCTCAGGCACGGCTTAGCTGAACTGTTCTGTACTATTTCCTCAGCTTGTGTTTTGCATTTGGAACAGATTTCTTTTCAGGTGGGGAGGGGGTATAGAACCCCTTAGCATCAGAGCATGTTAATAATAATATACAAAATACTAATGCTCTGATGGTCATTTTGAAAAATCCTTTCTTAGTGAGCACTTAGAAGCCAAGAGGAACATACATGCCAATTTCAAGTTTATAGGCTTTAAAGTTCTGGAGATTTTTTTTGATGATGTGTGAGTGGTATTTTGCTTTTATACATACATACATACATACATACATACATACATACATACATACATTCATACATACATACATATATTTGTTTTTTTTACACAAAGAAGGCATACCTCTCAGACCCATAGTCAGCTCCAAAGGAGCACCACTACAAAACCTAGCTAAACACTTAGCAAAACAACTACAGCCCCATGCTGAAACTGCAGCTTCATATGTACAAAACTCATACCACTTCTTAGAAATGATCAAAGATCTACACGTGGAATAAGATTTGCTTGTAAGTTTCGACGTGGTTTCACTATTCACTCAAGTCCCAATAATAAACTCTTGAAATCATCAAAAATAAATACCAACCAGCTAAACACCTCATAGAACTAACAGAACACTGCCTAACCAACACATATTTCATATACAAAGGACAAAGATACAAGCAAATTGAAGGAGCCCCTATGGGATCACCACTGTCACCCATCATTACAAACCTGTTCATGGAAGAATTCAAATCCAGAGCCCTGGCTAATGCCACTTACAAACCCAAACTATGGCTAAGATACATGGATTACACATTTGTGATTTGGCCCCATGGAAAAGAAAACCTAAACAATTTCCTAACACACCTAAACAGCACACACCCCAAAATCAAGTTCACCATGGAAACGGAAATAAACAAACAACTATCATTCCTAGATGTACTAATCTACAAAAGAATAGATGGCACACTAGGACACACCGTATACCAGAAGAAAACACACACCAACTGCTACCTCAACGCCCAATCCCACCACCACCCAGCACAGATAAATTCCGTGGCCAAAACACTAATTGCCAGAACCAAACACCTGGCAGACAAGACACATATAAAGACTGAACTATGCACCCTGACTAAAGTACTGACAGCCAACGGCTTCCACAAAAACAAAATCACCAGCCTGATCCACAAAAACACACTAAGACAGAATAGAGACCTAGAAGATCAACAGATCTATGGAACAGCTGTCCTGCCCTACATAAGAGGTACTACAGACAAAATCAGTAAGATACTACACAGGCATCACATCAAGACTGCCTTCAAAACAGACAAAAAAATAGCAGCCATCCTTAGAAACCCCAAAGATAAAATTGACATGGAAAACATGGCATATACAAAATATGACATAGCATATACAAAGTTCCCTGTGCTTCATGCCCGGCCACGTACATTGGACAGACCAATAGAAGAATAAGTCCCCGCCTGGATGAACACAAAAATGCAGTAAAAAAGCTGGAACACACTTCCTCACTAGTCCAACACATGAAAGCCACAGGTCATAGCATCAACTTCTATGGCACCAAAACCCTAGCCACTATAGAAAACCCCAGCCACAGAATTACCAGAGAAGCCATAGAGATTGAAAAAAGACCTGAAAGCATGAATAGAAGAGATGATTCCACCAGACTGTCAATCATTTGGAAGCCTGCACTCACAAACAAAAAAATCTCTACACCACAAGCCAGGCAAACACCTGGGCACAAACAGACTCCCCCTGATACCTCCAGCTCAAACACACCCCAACCAGGCACCTAGATGAAATCTAGCTTCCTAACAAATGATAGCCGTCCATTTACTCGGAGCCAAGCTGTACTAAAAGCCTCCAACACAGGAACAGAATGTTGCCAGCCAATCAAGACATACAAAAAAAGCCACAAAACAGACAGAAGATCTTAGAAACACCAATCAAGCAGAACATAGCAAACTCTAAGACCAATAAACACAGACCAAGACTCCCAACCAATCAGGATGAAGAAAAAACCCATTCTGGCACAGCGTAGGCTAGCCCCAAATTGAAAACTGAAACAGCTGTGAAAGTCTGACTCACAGACGAACTCAATGCAGAAGTCTGATGATGGCAGATGAGATTCTGCCAAAACTTTACTACAACTTTAAAAGCACAACTACAATGACGTGGGAAAATATATCCAATTTGGTCCAGGGGTTAAGGCACTGGTGTAAAAAACAGGTAACTGTGAGTTATATTCCTGCCTTAGGCATAAAAACTGGCTGAGTGACTTTGGGTCAATCACCAGGAAACAGAGAGGTCTAATTTTGCCTTATACCTGAAAGGTGGAGAGTGACTTTGGGCCAATCATCAGGAGGTTATGAGTTCCAGTTCTGCCTTTGGCATGAAAGGCAACAGGGTTGTTTTGGGTCAGTCATTCTCTTTCAG
This sequence comes from Laticauda colubrina, assembly GCA_015471245.1. NCBI lineage: Eukaryota > Metazoa > Chordata > Lepidosauria > Squamata > Elapidae > Laticauda > Laticauda colubrina. The sequence goes on from BLBF01000041.1 coordinate 27,654,743, forward strand.
TCCAATTCACCTCACATGGTTTTTGTTGGGGGGAAGGAATAGGAGGATAAAGGAGTAATAAGTACGCTTGACACCTTGAGTTACTTATAAAGTAATAAAAGCAGGATAAAAATCTAATAAATAAATAAGTAAATAACTAGCTTGGACCCTGAATGATAATATCCTCTTTTATGAGTGTTATCCAATCTTTGAGATTATGCATATCTGGGATTTATTGTGTATTGACTGTAATCCACCATATTTATAGACTATGAATATTTAAAATATTTGAATAATTTGTATGTATACACACAAATAGGATATTGTGCATTAAACTCACTCTTCTTTATTTCCTTAGGCAAGGCATGTTTTTAAAAGGCATTTTGAATTGCCATGCCCTCTTATTATCTTTTCCTCTAACGAGAGGGAATGTTTCCCCTTCCTCTGTCATATTTTGAGATATGATGTTAATTTTGACTTGCACATTTGGTGAATTTCAGGGTGACACATCCAGATGATTGTGCACATTTTTCCCTCTACATAATTGTGTGAATTGGCTTCCATTGAAGAGTGAATTGCCTTTCCATTGGTTCTTTATCTCTCCCCCCCCCCACGGTGCATTTGGAATAAGACTTATCAAAACACATGAAAATCTCATGAGTTATCATAATTTATAATTATATTTATTATGAAAGAGCTCCCATCCTAGGCTTTAGGCATGCAAGAAATGTTCTTTTAACAAGACTAATAAGCAGACATGTAGTTTGGGCACACACACAAAACTTGTCCTTTAGTCAACTCTGACACTTTGTTGCTACTATGGTATGGTTGTTTCTATACATGGCCAAAATCCCAATTTAGCATTCTGCCAAAAATGATTGTGTGATTTAACCTATAGTTTCTTCTTTTTCCAGACACTCAGTAACTGCCTTGATATCGCTTAGCCTTCATATACTTAGTTTTTATTTTAGCTTCTATTTTCCTTGCCTTTGGTCTGCTTCCATTATTCTCCCTTGTTGTCAAATCTATGCTGTTTCCTCTTTTAAACCGAGCAAAAGAAAACAACAATGAATAGTATCCATGAGGAAAACTGTTCAGCCCCCTCTCCTTTCTCCAAATCAGAAGCCAATACTACAAATATATGGTTCTGTGAGCGTGGCTTGGTGGGTGTGGCTTGGTGGCCATGGCAGGCAAAGGATACTGCAAAATCTCCATTTCCACCCCACTCCAGGAGAAAGTTACTGCAAAATCCCATTCCCTCGCTGTTCTATATTAACATACTTGAAATATCCTCTTCTGATTGGACCCCAAATACTGCTTGGTGATTGGTTCAGAAACGCTACCCTGATTGGTTCCCATTGCCGCATTCTGATTGGCCCGCTGGATCGGTGGGAGATTTAAAGAGCCATCATTGGCCGCGAACCGCAAGCAGCCGCTATAAAAGAGGCTGCCGCGGCTCTGCGGTTAGAACAGACTTTAGGAACTAAATAAAGAGCTGAAAGTCACACTGGTCTCAAGTCTCTTTCCCGCGATCTAACGCTCGTCATCCCACTAAGCTGCTTTCCAGCTCTGTTCTCCTGTGCAGAGCAACAAAAGAAGACCCAGCCGATCATCTGGGACGTAGGAGGCAGAGAATAGATGGGGGCCGGGCCAGTCAGAGGTGGTATTTTCAGGTTCTGTGAACTACTCAAAATTTCCACTACTGGCTCTCCAGAACTAGTCAGACCCCACTGAATACCATCCCTGCTCCAGATTATGTTCCATAAATGGGTATTTTTGGTTATTCAATTTGAGTTTCATGAAAACATTTCTTTAGAAGAGTCACCTTCCTGACTGTGGCTGGTCTCAGAAGCTAAGTATGGCCCTGGTCAATGGTTGGATGAGAAACCACCTGAAAATTCTTGAAGCACAAGGTAGAATTGAAAATTATTTTTATTGTTTATTTATAATTTCTAGACAATACTGTCATTCATTCATTCATTCATTCATTCATTCATTCATTCATTCAGCTTTTATTTAACCCACAGTTTCTTCTTTTTCCAGACACTCATTAACTGCCTTGATATCACTTAGCCTTTACATACATAGTTTTTATTTTAGCTTCTAGTTTTTTTTTTTTTCCCCTTTGGCAGACTGACTTAGAACTACTTATCAAACATTAACTAAAAGCAATTTTGTGATTCTCTTCAAGCCCATAAAGGAAAATCCGTGAATCATAAGACTTATGTTGTCCCTTAAAACATACGTTATATGTGACTACCAATTTAAGTTAATGGCACACAAGGTTTTTGAAGCTGGGAAAATGTAGCTGGATTCCTGCAGCTGGCAAAAAGTGTAAAATATAAACTCTTAGAAGGCAGAGTAAAACTCCTATCTGCCAGGCCCAGAGTTCCTCTGGTAGCTTTCGTAGGCTAGGAACTCTTTTCCCATACAAAAGGCCTACAGGGATTTTATTGCTGCTTAAATCTCATAAAACAAACCTGTTTGCAAAACGTGGAAAAAATGCAGCACATCCAGAAAAACTGGATCTATTTGGTACAATTATTTGAAGTGACAACTAAGCACAAACAAACCAGCTATTCAGAACCACGGTCTAAAAAGTTTGCAAGGGAGAGGGAAATAGGCAGGATAAATCTAAATTTCTTACGAATAAGAAATAAATAGGTCAAGCATCCTTTTGGTCCTTAGCTCTCTCTTGTTGCCTTATTGTGTATTATTTTGTGCACTCGGGTCTCAAGTCCCATGTTTCCTTGTATTGCTAGCAAATAAAAGAATTAAAAATCTTGTTCTTTGAAGGGAGGAAGGAAGATCTTCCTCCTCTGAAGGGAGGAAGGAAGAAAGCAAAGAAAGAAGGGAGGGAGGGGGGAAGAAAGGATTTTTAGGTTGTTGAAAGTGTTATTTTGATGCAATTTAAAATGTCCAAACCTTTTGGGAATATTTTCTTTGTCAGGGTCAGTCTGCAAATATATAGAATTTGCTATATGAGAGATCGACCCCCATAGCAAAGAAGACATTCCAAAACAGATGGAGTATTTCCCATTGCATCAAGCACATGAATCTTGTACCTTCTTTTCCACTCTTGTTTACAAGTTTAATCCTGACTTTCTCTGTTTGTCTGTTTCTTTTTAAATAAATTGTTTCTCAGGAGGAGGTTTGATACTTGATTTGTACTCAGAACTACCAGTAGTAGAATTGTATATGTGTCATGTAGTTATGGAATTTTCATAACCAGGCTTAGGGTTCAGAGAATAAGGGGGTTCTCTCCTCCCAGATGTAGAGGGAAGTTCTTCTTATTCTGGACCCAGTTGTGAGTCTCATAAATCATCATTGCTCTCTTGATGACTCCCAGAGGGACAATGGCTCAGCTGTTAAAGACACTGAGCTTGCCAGCTGGAAAACTGATAGCCTGGGTTTGAAACCTCAGTGTTGAGCATTGGGTGAATTCCTACTACTGGCCCCAGCTCCTGCCACCTAAAAGTTGGAAAGCATGCAATCAAGAGTAGATAAATAGAGTTTGGTGGGAAAGTAAGATGCTCTCTGTGTACCTCAGCATATAGCCATGCTGGCCATATAACCTCAGAAATGTCTTTGGCAGTGCCAACTCTCTCGGCTAAGAAACAGGCATGAGCATCACCCCCTAGAATCATATACAACTGGATAACCCTAATTCTTTATTGCTCTGACTCTTCCAGCAAGTTTAAGAATTCCTTATTACTTATTGTGCATGTTGTTTTACGCTGATAGTGGAAGGATGAAGGAAGGGAGTTCTGGCATTTACATCGTGCTATGAGGAACTCTGAGAAATTCCATTTTTTGAGGAATTTCTATCTTTTCAGTGTTATTCTCAGGTAAGCATTTCAGCATTCTATTGCTGACATTTATATGCCTGGATAGAATTCTCATATTTGATCTTACAGCAATATTAAATGCTAAGAATGGGATTAAACATTAAATCATAACCTTATACATAGTCAGTGTTGGATTACTGCCATGCACTCTACATGGGGATCCTTTTGAAGAGACTTTGGAAGCTATGACAAATTCAGTAGAGTGAACAGTCTTGGCCATTCTTAGGATGGTGCACGTAACGTGAGCTGCACAAGCTACTGGTTTGCTTCTGGCTCTAATTCAAAGTGTTGGTCATCACCTTTAAAGCCCTTCATGGTATGGGACCAAGTTATCTGAAGAACGGATCTTTCACCAATGGTATCAGCTCACTCTATTCACTGGAAGAAGGGGCATTCTACAGATCCTGTCAGTCAAAAATGTTTAGCTTATCAATGTCTAAAAGGAAAGCCTTTTCTGCTGTGGCCCCTGCTTTTTGGACTATCTCCTTGCTTGGGGTGAGGTCTGTCCCTACCCTTTTAGCATTCCTGAAAGGTGTAAAAACCTGGATTTGCTGGGTGCTTCGGATCCTGATGGGGGCATTTTATGTTAGAGGTGGCTGTTTGACTAACAGGGGAGATGCCATTGCTATACCAATCTTGCATTGTTTTGTTTTTATCTTTGTATGTTTTTGGTACTTTTAATAATTTTATATTTATTATTTTAATTGTGACCTTCCCAGAGTCATTTTGCAAAATGAGATGGATACATATAAATTTAAATAAATCTATATCTATAAAAGCAAAATACCACTCACGCATCATCACATCTCCAGAACTACAAAGCCTGGCATTTATGTTCCTCTTGGCTTCTAGGTACTCACTAAGAAAGGATTTTTTGAAATGACCATCAGAGCATTGGTATTTTGTATATTATTATTAACATGTTCTGGTGTTAAGGAGTTCTACTCCCACTCCCAACCTGAAAAGAAATCTGTTCCAAATGCAAAACACAAGCAGAGGAGAGGAGTTTCAGGTTCAGTTTCACAGCAGCAGACAGCTTTAGTACAGAACATTTGACCAAAGCCCCATCCAGGCTCCTTACTGTCTCCTTCTTGCTCATGCAGCAAATACTGTTTCCAAACAGCCATCAACTGTCTCACACACTGACGGGATGCTAGCCATGGATGCTGATAGGCAGAGGGACATTTCCCCCCCTTATTTTCCTCCCCCCAAAACTAAGCCCAACCACATCATTTGGTAGCAAATGTATCAAACTTGTACCTAAATATTTGACATAGGCTAGAGAAGTTGGCATTTGAAAGCCAGCCATGAAGCTATGGGCTGCATCTCTTCCTCCGCCCTCAGCTATAAAATACTTTGTGAAGGTCAAATGGATGACCTCCCTTCCATTTAAGAAGTTATTTTGGGGTGCTTAGAAGATGAAGGCTGCACAAATATTGTTAGTAATAGCATGCCATTTTAATAAAGATCTTGATACTAGATAAGTTTCAGATGTACCTCTATGATGCCTAAGGAATGACCTTTATCTTGAGATGCTTATCCATTATTGGTTTTGACATTGCATGTCAAGTTGCATGTCTATTTCTTGAAACAATTACAGAGGCTTTTTCTTAGGTAATACATATTATATCAGGATCATATCTGAATGAATGTATGTGTGTGTAAGAGAGACACAGAGAGAGAGAGAGAGACAGAGAGAGAGAGAGAAGGAGGAGAAGGAGGAGGAGAGAGGTGGAGAGGAAGGAGGAGGAGACAGAGAGGGAGACAGAGAGAGACAGGAAGACACATACACAGAGAGAGAGAGAGAGAGAGAGAAGGAGGAAGAGGAGGAGGAGAGAGGTGGGGAGAAGGAGGAGGAGACAGAGAGAGAGAGGAGAGAAGGAGAAGGAGAGAGGTGGGGAGGAAGGAGGAGGAGGAGACAGAAAGAGAGAGACAGAGGGAGAGGGAAAAGAAGAGGAGAGAGTGAGTGAGAAAGAGACATGTTTGGCATTTCCAGTTAAGTTGATCTTGAGGAAGATAAGAAGTATGTCAAAATAACTATTCTTTTGTGATATGGGAGTGGGTGGGAACTGTTACTAGAACGTTTACAAAAGTGTATTTTCAGGTTATATGAGAGGATTTCAGAGATCCTACACAATCTCACTGGTGTTTCCTTTGAAATTATTGATAGCAGCTGATGCTGAAATGCTCCAAACATCATGAAACCCAAAACATTGCATCAGGATAACTGTGTGCTAACTCCATTTAGGCAGACTGCCATTATTTATTTCTAAAGATATAGTTTGGATTGTGTTGTGTGCTTCTGTGTGTGTGGGGAGGATGCCTAGTTTTGACAAGACCTGGCTTTTCAGCACACCTACTTGCTTCTATCCAACTTCCCTGTAGAGTGATGACATTTTATAGATCAAACTTCAAAGCTTAATCATGTAACAGCATGCACCCTAATATATACATATATGGCTCATTTGTGTGTGGGATGCATGTACCTGCAGATTCCAAATTTGGAATCTGGCCAAAGAAAGGGGGATGGGGAAAACTGTAAGCATACACAAGAAACAAGGTTGTATGTGAAACTGTAGCACATTTTCAGCTCTAGCTAAGTCAATTATTTATTCTTCAAACAAAAATTGCAAATTTGAACAAACAAAATGAATAAACTAAAATGTGACAGGGATGATGGGCATGTTGGGCATTATGCATGTCCCTCTTAAATATGGGATGAGGTCCATTGAAGTTAAAATGGAATTAAAATGGTGAAAATTAGTAGCTGACACAATAATCCACGGGGAGGGGGGGAACTCCACCTAGTTCAACACACAAAGTTTGCCTCCTTTGAGCAATCAACTTTTGATTTCCACATCCTGGATGTTGTCCTGAGGTTTACGTTAACAAGGATCCAAGGAGAATACATAGCTACATTTTCTCCAGTTGGTGTGCCCAACTGAGCAAGTATCCTCTCTCTAAGATAGCACAAACTTTTTTGCTCTACTCTTCAAGAAGGTCAACAGCCTCTGGCTTTATGGCACTCCTTCAATTCAGTCTTGTCAGCAAGAAAGAAATCTGTATCAACAGGGAGATTAAAATCAGTTGCCCCAAGGATACCATGTCCAATTTCTTTAATAAGGCAGCATTGTAATAGACAGACAGTTGTCACTTATGTTATGGAAACTGAGCCAGATAGCAGTCAACTTTTACAAAAATAGAACCTCTGTGGCCATACAGATCTGTAGCTGCCACAGTCACTATATTGAGTACTGTGTCTTACAATAAGTTGTTTAGTTGATTGTTCGAAGTTACAATGGCACTGAAAAAAGTAACCTGTGATCGTTTTTCACACTTAAGACCAGTGAAGTGGCCTGCAGTACAGCACTCTAACCACTGCTCCACCATGA
>BLBF01000041.1:27662361-27680948 GCA_015471245.1 Laticauda colubrina
TTGTTTGCCCACTACTATCAACTCAATTATAATAAGAGTCATGGTGGTGCAGTGGTTAGAGTGCTGTACTGCAAGCCACTTCTGCTGACTATCGGCTGTTGAAACCCACCAGGCTCAAGGTTGACTCAGCCTTCCATCCTTCCGAAGTGGGTAAAATGAAGACCCAGATTGTTGGGGGTAAATATGCTGACTCTGTAAAGCCACTTAGAGAGGGCTGTAAAGCACTATAAAGTGGTATATAAGTCTAAGTGCTATTGCTATAATTATTGTTACATTCCCTGACCAATATGCATGTCCCTATTACAATAATATGGATAAAGAACAGTCATAGATTTGGATCCAAGTATGTATAAACTATGGATCCATAAAGTTCAATAGTTGATCACTTATAAAAGTTGATAATACTCCTGTTTACACAAGAGGAACTTAAATTTGGTTAATGTGTTATGCAAATTAGCAGTTATGATCAGTTTAGCTCCTTGTGTCTCAATCATGGCAACTGGAAGATGGGTGGACTCCAACTTCCACAATTCACCAGCCAGCTGGCTGGTTGATTCTGGAAATTGAAGTCCACACATCCCCAAGATTCCCAGCCACTGCTGGAAATGCTCTGTGAGATCTCACTTTAAGCCCTTACTTTAATAAAACCACCTTCTTCCCAAGAAGAATGGGAGGAGAGAAAAGAGCTGGGAGATTATTTTTTTTTATCTGAAACTTTTCTCAGGAAAAAAAAGTTGCTAACCTTCCTTAATATTCTCAACCCCCCCTCCATCCAGCTCCTCTAACATTTGGTGAACTGTAACTTAAGACTGGTGTACAGTGTATTTGTATTTAGATCATGCTGTTTAATTTTTTTCAGGCTTGGCCAAATTAGTTCTTTAATTAATCTTATTAAAATTAATCTTATTTTTACTGCTGTGACTTACACATATTGCTATGGAAAACAACATTAGGAACATCTCTTTTGAGATACTGTCATTGACAATTTTTGGAAATAAACTCCCAATACCTCAATAACTGTAGGATGTGATATGCATATCAGGGTGCTCATTAGAATAAGAGTTCACCAACAGTACCCGAACACATGTTCACTAGATTCTTAATTGGAGTAGAAGAGAATACTCTGTTGGTCTGAAACTTAAATTAAAACCCAGATGAATATTTTTAGTGCTAACCTAATTATTTTTAAGGGGTAATCTGTGAATTTAAATGGAAAGGCTAGCATTATTCCCAAACTCTTAGCAATGGTTCATTCCCTATATTTTGGGAGGAAACTATGACAGAAATGGAATATAAAAGTATCAGAAATGTGGTATAAATAGGTTACAGTCAGTTCATACCTTCTCTATTATCCTTCTACTATATTGCCTTTTAATTGATTACCTGTAGGAGATGACTAGGCTGAGCCTGAGGGAGGGATGAAATGAGTCATAAGTCATGAGTCTCTGTGTGCCCACAAGAGATCTTATCTCCCACATATTTCCCTTAATGGCCAGTTGGTCTGATTCTTGTAGAAAGCTTAAGCTTGTAATAAATCTTTATACTCATTTGAACTGCCTGAATCTCCTGATTTCTTGACATTACCTTTTGTTTTTCAGTGGAGCACAGAGATACAGTATGTAGGGAATGAGAAGCTACAGCAAGAAGTAAATCATAAAATGAATGATCTGTACCAGAAGAAGGTTATAAGGGCCATCTTCATCTCAGAGTTACTAAAGTAACTCTGTTGGCAAGTTCACAGCCTGAAACCAAACTAGACAGTTTAGCATACATAACTGCTGGAACAACCAACTGCTATAAAAATGGTCTTGCAAATTAGGATCATTCCAACCATATTTTGTACCATCAGTGGATTATTAGTACACATTGTTCTGAATTCTGGGGTGTCTGCAAAGTTTAGTACATGGTTTATTAATCCAAGCATCAAAGTGAACCAGACAGAACTTTCTTTAAATATAGTTTGGTGAGATGTCTAAATCGAGCCAAAGAGCTGAACTTGTAAGATTTTATTCATATCCCATTGTTTTGCCAGGAACTGCTGATGGAATGATGGCTAGGAAATAAATTATTCTCACTTGCTTCTGTATCCCTGATAAGACTTGGGCAGGCCCACTGTGAATGATGCTTGCTGACTTTCTTATCTAGGGAGGTTGATCTTTCCTTGTGAAGCCACTTTGTCTTTCCCTGTACTGGCAAATTAATCCCTGACACACCTGGTTCCCTTTGATCTGGTTCTCCTGTTTAGCTCAGACTTTGAAAATGTAGCTGAACAGGATGTCAACTCCTTTAACCTCCTACTGAGAAGTGCTGGCTCCCACGCACTGTTAACACCATGACTTGTCTTGAAATTCAGAATCTGATCTTGTGAGAATTGAGCAAGCTTGGAATTTGGGAGGATATTATATGGATTTCATACTAGGAGGGTGTTAGTCAATCTGGAAGTTTCACTCTTTTTCTCCTGGATTATGAGAGATCTCTCCCCATTCCTATAAAAAGCCTACAACTCTTTTGACAGCTACAATGCCATGGGTTTAGGAGCAAGATCTTCAAATTTTATTTCAGAAGGAATGATTTGTTTCCCCTTCTCTCCCTAATGTAGAGATGTACTTTTTGAAAATAATAATAAATTGTGTGGCAATAATGTGGGAACATATAGTTGAAAAAGTCAAAAATGAGGAGTCTAAAATATTGTGGGATTTCAAAATACAAATTGATAATGTCTTGGCTCAAAACTACTATAGTTGGAATAAGAAAGTATACATAATTGATGTGGCAATACCACGGAATGTAGAATAGAAGACAAAAAAATTAGAGATGATCAGAAAGTATCACGGTCTAAAAATCAGATCTGAAAGATTATGGCATGATCTAGCTATGATGGTCCCAGTGCTTACTGGCATATTATGTGTCATACCAAAAAGCCTAGTGTGATACTTAGAAAATCTCTGCCTTAACAAAATCTTTCAGTTACAAAAGGCCAATTGCTTAAATCTGTGCCTATACTATTTTGTATGTATTTGCCACATAACACCATAAACTTAGCAACTATCAATAAGAAAAAAATCTAAATAGTGGATGTTAAGGACATAGCAGAAGAGAAGAGAAAGAAGCGGAGAAAATGAACAAAATGCAAAGACCTGCAAATAGAAGTAGAATGACTGTGGCAAAAGAAAGCAAAGCTAATATCAATAGTAATAGGTGACTTGGGTGCAATCTCAAAACATCTGGAGCACCACCCGAATACCATCAGCATTGACAAATTTATCACCAGTCAATTACAAAAGGCAGCTTTACTTGATCATAAAGCATTAGTGAAGAATCACTTAATATGAGCTAGCAGTGTGTGGCGGCAGCCCAAAAAAGCCAATGCAATTCTAGTTGCATTAACAGAGGGATAGAATCAAAATAATGTATACGTACTACTTTATAAAGCGCTACTAATACTGAGTAAGGCTACATTTAGAATACTGCATCCAGTTTTAGTTATTATATTACAAAAAAAGATGTTGGAAGTGTGGAAAGAGTGCAGAAAAGAACAACAAAGATGATTAGGGACCTGGAGGCTAAAACATGTGATGAACGGTTGCAGGAATTGGGTATGTCTAGTCTAGTGAAAAGAAGGACTAGGGGAGACATGATAGCAGTCTTCCAATATTTGAGTGGATGCCACAAGAATCAACCTATTTTCCAAAGCACCAGAAGGCATGACGAGAAACAATGGATGGAAACTAATCAATCAGAGAAGCAACCTAGAACTAAGGATAAACTTCCTAACAGTGAGAACAATTAACCAGTGGAACAATTTGCCTTCAGAGCTTGTGGGTGCTCTATCACTGAAGGTTTTTAAGAAGAGATTGGACAGTCACTTGTCTCAAATGGTACAGGTTTCCTGCTTGAGCAGTGGGTTGACCTCCAAGTTCCCATCCAATTCTGTTATTCTGTATTGCTTACATCCTGCAACGAAACCTTTAACATTATTAGATATAACAATTTACTTAATCCAGGCCCTTGATGAGGACTTGATAAATGGATAAAAAGGCCAAAATCCAGTCTAAATATCTGCCTGACTGCTCTACCATAAAGAGGGGAGTGCAGTGTAAGTTCTAAGAATCATAGATGTGAAGCAGATCCTAGCAAAAGTAGAAAGAAAGGACTGGAAATCCAGAGCTTTCAAACTCAGCATCAAATACTATCCCCCCACCCCTGGTTTCAACTTCTATACCAATTTTTCATAGAATGGTACCCTCGAGAAGAGCCAAAAACATTGAACTATGGAACAGACTCCTGATCACTTACTTCACCATCCCTTCCCCCAATAAGTTGCAATTTGAAAGTCTTGGCAAATCCATTTCCAATTATTGGAAAGTAGAGCTTTCATTTTCAAAGCTGTGTACTTTCCCCCTCCTTCTCTCAATCCTTTCAAGTTCCTTTGCTGCTTAGGCCAACCTATGAGAACATAAGGCTGCAGATGGATGTCAAGAATATGGAGTTTCACGATGGTCCATAATTTCAGGCAATAATGTGAATCTATCCACATTCCTCTTTATCTATGCAAGCATTGAAAATCTTGGTGCCCTGTCCTCTCACACTTCCACTCAGTCTGACTGCAGCTTGAAATCACTCATGAAGAGATGACATTCACAAAAGATGGGTGAGATTGCTGTCCTTGCCTGCTATACATAACTGGCAAAATCTTTAAGAGGAATCTGTACAGAGGTGGGGGTTCGCAGCAGTTCAGGAGAGCCTCTAGCTAAGATTATGTGCAGTTTGAATTTGGATGCAGGTAAATGCAGGGCATGCATGGAGGCTCGGAGAGGGCAAAAAGCAAGCCTCCTGGAAGTTTAGGAAGGCTGGAAATGGCCTTGTGTTTGGCTTCCAGAGAGCTTCTGGAGCCTGGAAATTATTTTCACCCTCCTGGAGGGTCGAGAAAAGTCTCCTGAGCCTGAGGAGGGCAAAAATGCCCCCTCACCATGATGCAGGAGGCCAACTAGGCCACAACACCATGGTCATGCCCAGCCAGCAACCAGGCAGATCTAATTCGTTAGGAAAAAAACCTTTAGATGCTATTATCATCTTGAAAATATCATCGGAAATGCAATAAGGTCAGTTCAGAATTGACTCAAAGAGAGAGAGAGAGAGACCAAAATAAGCTGTTTTCTATTTTGGGAATGATAGGTTGATTTGCTGAACTGAGTCATGCATTACATTGAAGGGTTCATGAACATCATTAAAACAATGAAATAAATGTTTAGTTTCATTCCATCAACCTGCAATCATTTTGTTAAGAAATAGTAAAGATCGGAGATGAGAACCAAGGCATTAAAGCCAAAACAACAGTCATCAAATGCTTATCTACATGACAGTTTTATCCTAGCATAATCTAGCAAAATTTGCTTTTTATTACTAAAATGTCCCCCCATCTTTTTTTCTGTCTAAGAAGACAGAATCAAGAACTTAGTTGTTTTTGTAAGCCATTTTCTTTCAAATAGTTTAAGAAATTCAGAGCTAAAGGATTTTCTGGGCATTGTTGTCTAGCCTTGGTTTGAAATCTTTCATTCAGAAAAAAATTACCAGTTTTTCTAGTTTACAAATTTCATTCAAGTTCTTTCTACCAATAATAGCTTAAGACCATTGGATCTATTCTGGTCCATGGATTGCAGTGCAAGGAACATATTTTACGCCATATCAGTGCTCAGATTTATTTGTATTTCATCAGTGGTTGATATATAAAGTGTCATAATAATTGCTTAAAAGATCTGTTTCTAAGTGAGGAGGTATTTTTCATTTGGCAAAATGCAACACAAAATATTTTGTGTAGCAAAATAATATTAATACAAAAATAAAAATCATTTATTAAGGAACAGAAATCCAGGCTGTCAAAATAAAAACATCCCAGAGAAAATCAGCAGATTAAAAATGCAATTGTGGGGAAATTCCCTGCACAAATATTTGTTTATTTGTATTATCTTACCTTACTTCCCAACGGTGTGTTCAAGATTAATGATAAAGCAAAGAATGTAAAACAGATTTTAAAAAATTAAACTTTATATAAGTTAATATTCAAATGATTATGTGCATGGCTACACATTTTCTTCATTTAGTTAAGTATTGATAACTTGCCTAACATATTCAACCACATTAGTAATGAGCAAACATCTTGATTAGGACAATGTGCTAAATTTGATAAGGCATTTTGTGGGTTAGCTTATCTAATTACTTCATTCCTCCATCATGTTGTATGAATACAGTCAATTTCTTTCCAGGACTTCATTGCTTGATTCTTCTAAGTGATAGATTCCAGGAACTGAAACCTGGGATAATAATGGTGATGATGATGAAAATAACATTCAAAACATACAGTCTTCACTGAGTTGTCTTTGCCGCCAGCAAGTTTTCATAGGAAAAATTACATGTTAGTTAATGCCTTACTTAATACCATGTTTAAATCTTAGATGTGACACCACCTGGCATGAATTTTGAATACCCAAGCAATCCTGAAAATATACTGGTAAAAACATCTGGCAGAAACTTATCCTAAGACAACCCCACCCAGCATTTGAAGAAGCTCTTAAAAAAATCAGCTGTTCCATCTGAGTCACTTTAGAAATAAAGCTAGATCTATCTGGAATTACACAGAAGTTCAAATCCCACTATTGTTGTTATTGTTGTTTTGAAGTTGCCTTTAAAATATGAATTTGGTCTGTTTTTCATAGTCAAGCAAAAATTATATCTGCCAGACCTTGAGTTAGCAGAAAAATATTCCAGCATAAAATTGTACCCCCACTGTCAGTCTCTATCCTGCCAGCAAATAGTTTTATCCCAGTTTGCAGGATTTATGCATGACAAGAATAAGAGATTACTTCCACTTATATTTCCTTCTCTTCCCTCAAAACTGGCAGGAGAACATCTACCGATCACTCTCCATAACATGAGTCAGGCTAGGCAAGGGAAAAAGTTTTGACATATGGCAAGGCCAGTGAGACACACACACGGAATTTTTGTCTTGGTGCAAATATATAAAAGAAAATATACTTTTGTCAAGAGTCAAGAATCATAAGGTATAACACTTAATGATAGTCCTAGGGTACAATAAGCAATCAAATCATACTAGGAAACAGTCAATATAATGCCTTTTTGGCAATGCTATTGCAATGAGCTCTGGTGCTTAGATCGGTTGATAAGAGTACTCCAAGGTCCTTGACAATGGGAAAGAGAGGGGGAAGGCATTGGGGGCAAATCCACACTTGGATATGGGGAAGTGACAACAGAAGACAACCATATCATCAAATCAACTTATACTAGGATCTTCAAGGCCGTTTGTCCTCAGAAAAGACAGTGTTGCTGGCATCAGTCCGTCCTTTTTTGGTGTACATGTATTGAAAATCTGTGGCTGCAGCAGAGGTGATATTCAGCCAGTTCTGCCCAGTTCTGGAGAACCGGTAGCAGAAATTTTGAGTAGTTTGGAGAACCAGCAAGTGCCACCTCTGACTGGTCCCACCTGTTCTATATGTAAATTGGTTGACTCCAAATATGCAAACCTGATTGGTCTAATAAACTAAGCATTGGATTGGTTCACTAGGAACCAATCAATGAGCTGCTGGAAAGCGGCAAATTTAAACAAATGCCATTGGCTACGAGCCGGCAGGCCAGCCTGTATAAAAGGCTGGCCTCGGTTTCAGCCGAGCGTTCCTGTTACTGACTAGTTTGAATAAAGCTTTTTGTTGTTGGAACCCGGTCTACCTCGTGTGTTTTCCGAACAAAACACTGGCGACGAGGGTGGGATCGTCCTGAACGCGAAATCTGCACGTGGTGATAAGAAGCCAGACGACAGCAGAGATGCCTGGAAACAACGCACCGCCCGCACCCTTCAATCCTAGCGAAGAGGATTGGGAGTCATATGCAGACCGCTTCCAAATGTATTTGGAGAGCAATGAAATGGAAGGCATTTCAGAGCAATGCAAGTGAGCTGTGTTCCTAACTCACTGCGGGCCAACGGTGTTCAAGATGGCAAAGGCCCTTGCGAAGCCCTGAGATGTTAAACAACTAACGTGGCCAGAATTGCAAAGAATCCTCAAAGCACACTACGCTCCGGTGGTGTCTAATTTAATAAAGCGACATGAATTTTACCACAGAGACCAGAGAGAGGGAGAGACCATAGCCAATTTCGTTGCTGTCCTTAGGCAAATAGGGGGTGAGTGTGATTTCCTGAACATTGACAAAGCGATGAGGGACCGCGTGGTGTTGGGGCTAAGAGACTCTACTGCACAGAGTAAATTACTCAACAAGCCCAACATCACCGTAACCGAAGCCATTGCGGAAGCCACAGCCGCCGAAGCCGCGAAAAAATCGGCTGTCACAATGAAGAAGATGAACACACACAGCGAAGAAACAACCCCAGCCAAAGACAGAAAACAGCCTACCACCACCACCCACTACGAAGAGTCTGGAGAGGCAATCGAGTCGAGCGAAGAAGACGACGAGGTCCGTTTATTCGCAAACAAAAAAGAGCACGAAAAAAGGAATTGGCGGGAGTGCGCTGGCTGCGGAGGAAACCATGCCTGAGCTGAATGCGGATTTCTCGACGCTATCTTCAGGTATTGCAAGAAACGGGGGCATATCGAGAAAGTCTGTAGAAACAAGAAAAGCTATAGCCCAATGAGACGCCGAAACTCCCCAATACAAGCTGAGCCTAAACGAGCTGAAAGTGGCAACAATACAAGCGAGCCAATACACACCAAACTGTCACTGTAGAGAGTGCTCAGACGGAAAGCAGGAAGAAGGTTAAAGTCACAGTAAAAATCGAAGGGAAGCCCTGCAAGATGGAGGTGGACTCAGGATCCTTCCTTTCTATGGTATAGTGGGACACAATAAAACAGCTAGTCCCAGATATCCAACCCAAAAAATTACAGAAGCAGCACCTAACCCTCAAAGACTACCAAGGTAACCAAATCCCTGTAGTCGGCATGGGACAGTTCCGAGTCGCCTATAGACAACACGTCAAAATACTACCGCTGACCATAGTCGACCGAGACAGACCAAGCCTCCTGGGCATTGAATGGTTCGCGCCATTGGGCATCGGGATGACCGGGGTCGATTGAGTAAATACAACTGGCTGGGAAGAAGACCTCATCCGCGAGTTCCAGGACGTTTTTGACGGCTCACTTGGCAAGTATCGGGGAAATCCCATTTCTTTCAGTCTAGACCCCCAAATAGCCCCACGAAGAATAAAAGCCAGGCGAGTTCCCTTTGCACTAAAGGCAAAGATAGAGGAACAACTAGACAAACTAATAGCCCAGGGGGTGTTAGAACCTGTGGACCATGCCAAGTGGGAAACGCCTATTGTCACACCCATAAAACCTGACGGGCCCATTAGAATCTGTGGTGACTATAAGGCTACCCTGAACCACGCATTACAACCAAGCGCATACCTGGTGCCAGTAGTCCAACATTTGCTTCACTCCCTGGGAAAAGGCAAAGTTTTTGCCAAACTCGACTTGGCACAAGCCTATCAACAACTCCCAGTGGACCCAGAAACAGCAGAAGCACAGACTATAGTCACCCATAAGGGCGCATTCAAATGTCACCGACTCCAATTTGGAGTAAGCGTGGCCCCAGGCGTTTTCCAGAGTCTGATGGAACGCCTCCTAAATGGCATACAAGGAGTCGTTCCCTATTTTGATGACGTCCTAATCTCGGCCAGAGATGAAACTCAATTAAGGAAAAGACTCAAAGAAGTATTAACTAAGTTTAGGGGATCTGGCTTCAAGGTAAAAAGAGAAAAGTGCTGCCTAATTAAGAATAGTGTCGAATTCCTGGGCTACTCAATAGACGGAGAGGGTATCCACCCTACAGACAAAAAAGTTAAAGCAATCAAAGATGCACCTGAACCAAGAAATAAAACTGAACTACAAGCATTTTTAGGACTAATTAATTTCTATAATGTGTTCCTGCCAAACAAGGCCACTATAGCAGAACCGTTGCACCGTCTTTTAGACAAGAAGGCAACTTGGACTTGGGGTTACAAAGAAAAGAAAGCCTTCCAAAATATTAAAAGCTTGCTAACATCAACAAACGTTCTCATCCAATTTAGCAACACACTGCCATTAAGAGTGACCTGCGACGCCTCACCATATGGAGTAGGTGCCATCCTGAGCCACCAACTACCTGATGGCAGAGAAGCACCCGTCGCATATTACTCTAGGACTCTATCCAAAACTGAGCGGAATTACAGCCAATTGGACAGGGAAGCTCTAGCAATTGTCACTGGAGTGAAACGCTTCCACGAGTACTTATACGGGCGGACCTTTCAAATCATAACAGACCACAAACCGCTGATGGGGACTTTGGCGGAAAACAAGCCAACACCTAATATACTGTCCCCAAGAATGACTAGATGGTCAGAGTTCCTAGCAGCTTATTCCTACACTCTGACACATCGCCCAGGGAAACAAATTTCCCATGCGGACACTTTGAGCAGAGCACCCTTACCAGCAACCGACGAAGACCCGGCACCAGCGATGACAACGCTACAAATTGAGACTTGCCCCGATCTACCCATATCAGCTTATGATGTCGCCAGAGCCACCGCAAAAGACTCATTGACTGCCCGCGTTCTTAGCTGGGTAGGTAAAGGCTGGCCGGAGAACCAAAAAACTGAAAACTGTAAACCTTTCCGGTCCAGACAGACTGAACTTTCGATCCAAAAGGGGTGTTTGTTGTGGGGTGATGGGGTGGTAATTCCTGCCAAATTACAACCCAGGGTACTTAGGTTGTTACATGAAGGGCACCCGGGAATGGTTAAGATGAAAAGCCTTGCTAGAAGTTATGTTTGGTGGCCGGGTATTGATAAGGACATAGAGTATTGGGTAAGCTCGTACAACAAATGCCAGGGAATTAGACCGTCCCCACCAAAAGCACCTGTTAAGGACTGGGAAACCCCTCGGGGACCGTGGTCAAGAATCCACATTGATTTTGCGGGTCCTACCAAGGGGCATACCTTTCTGATTGTCGTTGATGCCTATTCTAATTGGCTTGAAGTAAAAGTTATGCCATCAACGACAACAGAAACTGTAATTAAAAAACTGGACAACCTTTTTGCCACCCATGGCCTACCGGACGTTCTTGTCTCAGATAATGGGCCACAGCTAACCAGCATACAATTTGAGCAATACCTAGCCTCCCTAGGTATAAGACATGCCCTAACTGCGCCGGCTCACCCGGCTGCGAACGGCAGGGCTGAGAGAATGGTCTGGTTTACTAAAGAAGGTTTAGAAAGAATGGACGCTGGAGATGTCCAACAAAAAGTAAACCGTTTGCTCACACTCCAGCACATAACGCCCAGTACCACAACCAACAAGTCCCCAGCAGAATTACTTATGGGGTGAAAGTTAAGATCACACCTTGATAGGTTACACCCAAATTTTACTCCAGAAAACCCCCCTGACTCCTCTACATGGTTTAGACAATTCGAAATAGGCGATTTAGTATACGCTAAAAACTTCACCGGGGACCCGGTATGGCTACCAGGACAGATTACCCAAATCACAGGTCCCAAATCCTACCAGTTAACAGTAGAGGATGGCAGGGAATGGAAGCGGCACATAGACCAGCTTCGATCCCGAATTATAGAATGAACCACAGACTTACAACCATTCATCGACAAAACCGACGAATTGCAAACCAAGGTGGGGGGGGAAATGCGAGAAGTAAATAAAGAACTTTTTAAAACCAAAACCAATGAAACATATTGTTAGGGATAACATTGTTCACCCTAACTGTTTTAGGTGAAATACTAACTATAAATCATAGTTAGTGTATGCAGCTTTAACTGTAAAATAGCAACTATGGGTGTGGTTATGAAAACCATATAAAAGTAGCAAGGCTACAGCTTGCTCTCTCTCTCTCTGGCTTTGATGATCCCTGATTACTGCTTGGTAGCAAGACTGCATTGCTCGAACGGGAGAGACAACAACAGACTGATTTATGAGAACTGACAATAGGATATTCTACATGGACTTTGCTAACTGAATATCCCTGAATGGACTGACTACATGGTAAATGAATATTGGACTGTTTTTGACTATGCTATAAACTTATACTGGAATAAAATATATTCTTGATAGCACAAGCGTATCTGTTATTTTTACTGTATGTTAATAAACATACAAGCTTAGCTCACTCATTTATCTGTGTGCCTATCTGACTAACGCTGCACATTCTGTTTAGCTTGCCTACCTAACCCTGGTTGGGGAACTCAGGCTTAACACATATAATCAAAAAGAGCAAATAAAAGACTCACTGTTTGGAGAGACTTGCGTGAAGAGCCCATCGGAAGGGGCCAGCCAGGCCAGCTCGACCTGCCCGGAGGAAACGGGAGGGAGCAGCAAAACCGCCAGCCTAAGAAACTCAGGCGGCGGTAAAAAGGCTGACTCACCCTTCCAGACGGTTCCAGGGAGAAGAACGGACGACACGGCAGCCCCATCCGAACCGGTCGAAGACTTCACTAAGAATGAACTGCGCAAGTCAAGTCGAGTCCGGAAAAGCCCCGCCTACCTGCGAAACTACGTCACCACGTAGGACTGACCTAAGAGAGGAGAGGTGTTCTATATGTAAATTGGTTGACTCCAAATATGCAAATCTGATTGGTCTAATAAACTAAGCATTGGATTGGTTCACTAGGAACCAATCAGTGAGCTGCTGGAAAGCGGCAAATTTAAACAAATGCCATTGGCTACGAGCCGGCAGGCCAGCCTGTATAAAAGACTGGCCTCGGTTTCAGCCGAGCGTTCCTGTTACTTACTAGTTTGAATAAAGCCTTTTGTTGTTGGAACCCGGTCTACCTCGTGTGTTTTCCGAACAAAACACCACCAACCCCATCTCTTTTCTGCCTCCCATTGAATCCCAGCTTTATTATTTATTTAGCCAGTCTTACAACTCTAGTTTGGCACAAGTGGTTTGCACAAGTGCCTTCAAAGTGAGCTCCATTAGTTCATACCAACTGCTTGTGAGGGTTTATGGGGGGGTCAGGGGAGGGAGACTGCTTTAGTGGTATTCCAGAAGAGGGTTAAACTGATGAAGGAGCAGATATGAAGCAGTCTCCTGCTTCAGAAGACAGCCCTGCCCTCTGCTGCCATTTCTGATCAGCTGTTCTTCAGGCTGATCCAGCTATCTGAGCCAGGAAGCACATAAAGATCCAGGAAGTATCAGGGGAAATAACACGTGCCTTGAGCTGGATGATCTTGAAAGACAGTGCCCAGGGGCCAGAGGAGTGGCATGCCTGCATTCAGGCTAAAGTGGCAATCAATGAAGAATTGGTTCCATTTTCTAGTGGTGGCAAAATTGCAACACTAACCAAATGGTCAATGAAGTGCAACAGATTGCAATCCTTGCAGAATTGCTGTGGTTTGTTGCTGGCTTAAAGTGGAGGAAAGAGTTCTTCAATGTAGGAGCTAACTAAGGTAAATTTCAAGTTGCCTCAGGTATGCGTTGTAAATGAGATGAAAGCAATGTCAAAAGGACATACTGTAGCAGGAAAAAAAGAGATTGCTGGGACATGTTCTTGCTGTTGGAAGGGCTATTGTACTTCCTGTAAACAGAAGTCATAGGGATGTGTACTCCAAAATAAGGCCTGCTGAGTTTAATAAGTCTTCTTCATTCATGTGTATAAAATTGCGGTTTATATATAAAGTGAACATAGGGTAATCTGACTGTAGCTTCAGCTTGAAAAGTCAAAATTCAGGGACAGCCATCTGCAGAGCCACAAATTCAGGTCTTTGAATGGCCTGAAATTTATGTAAGGAACTTGGGAGTGTGGGAGTGGTTTAGTGCTAGTTTCCTCATTTTATATCTCATAGAGATGAAGCCAGAGATAGAGCTAGATTTAAGGTGGGGATAGGCAATCTATTTGGGCTGGGTGCAACATTTTGGAATTTTGGAGCATGAGTTGGATTCACTCACATTTACAGAATGACTCTTAAGACACCCATTTACCAGAAGGCAAACTAGGCCCCCAGGATGAGAAGTTCAGGAAATGGAACTAGGTATGAACTTGAATCTGCTATAAATTTCATCTCTAAAATTTTATTTTGGAGATATTGCGATGGAAGGCAGAAAATGCAAATAATATAGATATGGAAAAAAACCAACAGACTCAAGACAAAGTAGACGAAGAGTAAAAAGAAGAATCTATCAATCAAACAGTTTCAGAATGATTTTTGAACTCATTACAGATTCTCCTCCTCCTCCTTCTCTTCAATCAGACAGGGAGCTTTGGGAGTTCAAAAATGGTATCTGGAGAATACTTTGTTTTAGGGGCAATCTTCTTTAGCCTAAAGCCTCAATGGTAGCAAATCTCTTCACAGTCTGCCAAAAAAAAAAAAAAAAAAAAAAACACCTTTCAAAACTTTGTTTTCCAGGTTTTTTCTCCCTCCATAAATGACATTCCATATCTTCAGCTTAGACTGCTGTGTTTATGATTGTTTTGCTTTTTATTTGCAAAGCTGCGCTAAATCTGTGTCAAGACAATATGCATGTTGGAAAACATGTAACGGGTCTATCAATAAAAACATGGGTGATGCAGATAATTGAATGTATTCACCAATAAAAAAATGTTGATGCTTGTAATTAATAGCAAGCATTACTTTGCCAAACTTCATTTTCTTTTTTGCCCCACCTCAACATCTGGCAGCATTTTCCCCTGAAAATATTGAGGGTGGCACAGGGGTGGAGAGAGTGGAGAATCCAATTAGGAAAACCTAATTTTTCATTTGTTGCAACCAAGCCTAGGGTGCAGTCATGTGTGCATTTACTGTGAGTAAGTCTTGATGAACATATAGAGACTTCTGGTGATGGGGCATGCAATCAAGAAAGGCTCTTATGTTTTGTTGAATCTGCATTTCCTCTATATTAAGGAGGCAGTCTATTTATATGGCAAGTATTGTTTTCCTCTTTCGACTAAGCTGGTGATTAAGGAATGGGTCAGCTAATTGAGGTTTCCATTCCATACTCTGGATACTGTTTTCTCAGATGCTGTTCTCCTGCTGATCTTCTTCACTAATCTCTCTCTTGCATTTAATGCACTTCCTTCTTGGAATGCACAGCAGGGCCGAATCAACAATCTTTTCCGCCTTTCACACACTATTAAGTCACCTAAAAGCTTAAATCAAACAGGGATAGGACCTGCAAAGTTGTTGAATGCTCTTTGTGTGACTAACCACAAGTTTAGCCGGAGGACAAAAAGAGTAGTTGATTATTATATATTTAGTTTCTTTCTCTCTTTCTCTCATCCAAAGCAAAAGAAGCCTCCTTCTCCTGAAGGCAATTCCAAGCTGTTATCCAAGAATGAAAATTGATATTAGTTATAGCTGTACTCAGCCAGTCTTAATTTTACTGATGCTCCAGGCTAGCAAATATGAAAATGTCAGTTTCCTGGATGATGAAGTGATTCAATGCAAACAGTCCAAGGATTCTGATAAAGAGGCAACTGCTGGTAATTGTTGTGATTTAGCAAAGAACTACTATGCATATAATGAAAATATATTAAGAGCAAATGTGTGAGAGAGTTTGATTTGAAGCCAAATCACATTGTGCAATATCTAGGCTGCAGAAAGTGTTTGTACCACATGTCCCAATATACAAATCTCTATGGGCTTGTAGGAACTGTTGATCTTTCAGACTAAAACATCTGAAGAATGGTTACAGGAAATAGGTATGGCTTGTCTAGATAAAAGAAGGACTAGGGGTTACATGACAACATTATTCCAGTATTTGAGGGGCTGCCACATAGAAAAGGGAATCAACTTATTTTCCAAAACACCAGAAGGCAAGAAAAGAAACAGTGGATGGAAACTAATCAAGGAGAGAAACAACCTGGAACTAAGAAGAAACTTCCTAGCAGTGAGGACAATTAAGGTGAGGATAGTGGAGCAGCTTGCCTTCAGAAGTTATGGGTGCTTCATCACTGAAGAAGAGACTGGACAGCCATCTGTCTAAAATGGTATAGGGTATCCTGCTTGAACAGGGGATGGACTAGAAGACCCCAGCTCTATTCTGATTACACTGAATAAAATATTGGTAGTCCAAGTAAGAAACCATAAATGCCAGCACCTTCTAAGGTTTATAACACTTTTCTGCAGCAGGTAGAAGATTCATTTCCTTGGAATGGAGATTTCAGAAATGTAGAGATAATAAAAGGAGGACAGGAAGTATGAGACGTACAAATAGTCCTCAACTTATAACCACAATTGCGATCAGAATGTCCTTTGCTGAACAAACTGTTGTTATACAACTCACACCTGACTTTAAGGGTTTTTTTTTGCCACAGCGGTTAAGCAGATCATTGTACTTGTTAAGTGAATCATGTGATCATTAAGTAAAATCCAGCTTAATCATTGTTTGCCAGAAGCTGGCTGGGAATGTCGCAAATGATGATCACATGACTTGGGATATTACAAAATTCTGCCAACCACCTAAATTTTTATCACATGACTGCAGGGATGCTGTGACCGTCCCAAGTATGAGGACCTGTCACAAGTCACATTTTTTTCAGCATCATTGTAACAGCTGCTGAATAATGGTTGTAATTTGAGGATGACCTGTGCAAGCCACAGGTGGACTTCCCTGGCTAAGCATGCAGGCAATCCTAGATTCAGTCCCTGAGAATTCTAGTTTAGGTATGTTGGAAGAAGCCGGGAGAAAGGCACTGGAAACAAACTGGAGCTGGAGGCTGATTGGAAAGAGGGTCTATTTATTGATGAAGCAGAACCACCAAGCACATGTGATTCTGGGTAGCTGACCACATGGAGTTGAAAGGGAGGGGTTTTTATACCTTCTCTTGGGCTTTGAACTTGAGTTTCCTGTTCCTGTGAACAATAAGAACATGTATTCTATTGGCTGTTGGCAGACTCCCATGGGGCCAGGTAGGGGTCATGTGTTCCTGAGCTAAGTTTGGTTGAAGTTTGTTGGTGTGATGCAATATCATTAGAAGACTGTATAATGTAGTGAGCTCTAGCTCTCTGCTAGATGATAGTAGGTTAATCCTATTATGTCCTTAAGGGTCATGTCTTAATCCTATCATCCTGGAGCAGAAGGTCTTTTGTTTTGTATACAGGCTGGCCCAGTCTTTCTTAATGGACAAAAAAAAAATCTGCTGGGGCAAGGAGCTGGGGCTCTGAATTTCTGTCTCCCTTGAGATTTTTCTTTCTCTTTTAGGGGAAATATTTTATCCTGTCTTTTAAAATATTTCTCAAAATATTTCATTCTTCTAGGAGGGGAGTGGGTGCTAACTTTCTATAAGTCCATGCCCTTTTGGTATGTGAAATTACCCCTTTTGAAATGCAAATTACAGATTCCTGCAACTTGCATGCTTTTTCAGAAAATAAAAATATGATAAAGACATTTGAGATGGCATCATACATAAAAAAAGAGATGGATTTCTTATCATCATGCCAGGACCGCCATCTTGATTTTTTTGGACCACGTCTTGCAGACATTGTCCCATTCTAGTTGGAGGAGGAGGTAGAGGAGAGATGTACGCTGGAGGAGAAAGTTTAAAGAATTACTCATCCCACCCCTCTTGTGATCTTGATACAAATTATGCCAATGGATGGTTCTCTCCAGATGGAAACTGCACCTGAAGGAGATTTTTTTCCCCAAAAATGGGGCAGAAGAAGTGACTAACATTTTCTCTTTACATTATGATCTTGATATTGTTTGCCTCCCACCGACAGCCTCTATTTACATCAGATAGACCGCACATGTAGAAACACATACACATCTTCATTTAATTTTTTTTTCATGCATCATGTTTGTTTCTGCAGACAGCTTTATTGAAAGCAGACAAAACGTCAGATCTAGTATTTTCTGCTGTGTTTTGTTGTGTTGACTTTCAAGATTGTAAACCCTTAGGACTTGGCGCTCTCTTTGTGTTCTTTGTAAAGTGCTGAATATATCAGTGGTATTGGGTAATAATAAGACTTATTACTAATGAGTACACATTTTTATTACAGACACAGAACAGAATTGCAAATTAACATAAAAATCAGGTAGTGACAAAATAAGACAAATATTATAATTGGTGGTGGATAATAAAAGTCTGCCTAATTTTAAAGGCAGTGTAGCGAAATTTAGCCATGTTCCAAAAGACTGAATCATATTGATTTGATAACAATTGCACCTGTTTTGAGTTTAGATAACCCTCCCTCCCTCCTTAGTATTACATTTGAAACATGAGGGCCTACCTGGAATTCAGAAATTTAGATTGGACTCTTTCAAGGGGAGTAAATATAAGGTCTTGGGCACTGAAAAGTTGTTGTATGTGAATCTTAGCTGACTGAAACTCTCAGTGTACATGCAAAGCAACAAAATAATGATACCAATAAAAAGGGGTAGTACAGAAGATGAGAAGGATAATAATAATAATAATAATAATAATAATAATAATAATAATAATAATAATAATAACAACAACAACAACAACAACAAAACAACAACAACAATAATAGCAATAACAACAACAACAACAACAACAACAACAACAACAACAATAATAATAATAATAATAATAATAATAATAATAATAATAATAATAA
>BLBF01000041.1:27680958-27700625 GCA_015471245.1 Laticauda colubrina
ATAATAATAATAATAATAATAATAATAATAATAATAATAATAATAATGTCATATAACAGGGATGGATATATTTAAACATAAGTCAGTATTGTAAGGATTAGGGTTTTAGAAGAGTGAAAGTATGAGGGGAAAAAATTCCCTGTGTCTCGTTGTTTTGGCATATAACAGCATTGGAGGAGATGAAATAGCTTATGTCCAGGATGTGAAGGGTCTCTGTAATTCTAATTCTATTCTATTCTATTCTATTCTATTCTATTCTATTCTACTCTATTCTATTCTATTCTATTCTTTCATTCCACTCCACTTTGGCCCCTGTAACACCATTGCTCTATGTGTGTCTTTAGGTTTTAATGTCTGGTTTTAACTTTTTATTTTTTTAAACCGTATATGTAACTGTAAGTCACTCAGAGTTACCCTATGCTAAGACGGGTGACCAATAAATGTTATAAATATAAATAAATATAAGATTGAATTGCAACCACTGTTTTTTCAGCATGAGCCTAATAGCACTTTTCTATTTTAACATTTCATGAGCTGCAGCACTCTTTATCTCCTACAACTGAAGAATTTCATCAAATGCAATTTGTTTATGGTTTTTAATATAATTTATAGTCAAAAGGAGGCTTTAAAATGCCTTTTGGTTTCTCTGCAGATGTGTCCAGATTAAGCTGTCAAAATTCAGTGATAAAGCAACTGATGTTAGGCAGTAATGATCTTTCTCCCTTTCAACTGAGCAGTTGAGAAGAAAAAAAAAATAACCCTATTGATTAACAAATCATGGTTAGCATTAAACTATGCTTTATTTGATTCAAACCCCCTTCACACCATAATTTAGTGAATGAAACCACATGGAAATAATTCTGGTTCATTGGAAATGGAAGCAAATAATAAAATAAAATAGGTAAATAAAGGAGGAGATGCATAGTCATTCTCACCATGTTAAATTATGATGTAGCAATAGATTTACACAACATAACTAAGCTAGATATCCCCAAGCCTTAACTGAACCAACCTCACGATGAACTAGAATAATTGTATATCATTTGTGAATCCAGCAAAAAAAAAAATCTCCTTGTATTTTTTCTGCACCACTTTTTTCAGCCTTTATTTGAGATTTTACAAATAGTTTTTTAAAATCAACATTCAGAATGTTCTTTATGTAACGTTGGTTACAGAAGGATAGGTTTTATAATAAAATAAGTTAGGGGATTTGTTTTTTTGAATTCCCAAGCTTACAAAGACAAGGATTGTTTTCACAATGGCTCTGCCTTAACAGAAGCAGTCTCTAGGTCTCTGAATACACAATAACCAGCCCATTTAAATGCACTAAGTAGAAACCTTTTCTTCATTTTTTCTGTTGTATATTTAGAGGCCAGCTCTGTTGTCTTGATATTGTTTGCTATACAAATATTGGCCTATTCCTTAAAACTACTTTCACGAAAAGTTTAGTGTAGTCCGAACTTATGCTCTATAGGCATTGGATAAGGTAAATGATACTAAATAAAATGTAGGATTAGGGCATGCCACAACCTGAGGGTTCTCTTTCTCTTTCCCTCAACTCAAACAAAATTTATTGTTGACTTACATTTTTCAATTAGGTGTGTACAATCAGCATGGGGAGCATTTCACTATCCCATCAATTGTTTTCCGTTCTGTGCCAACTCCCTGTAATGTAGTGACATACCAGTACTCTACATTATGCAACAATCAGCGTATTCCACTTCATTTTTTTGGTGGTGTGTAGTTTGAAAGATCCCACTAAAGGGCTTTCCCTTTAATTTCTCTCTTTCTGAGTTTAATTTTTTTAAGGAGCCTTGGTTCTAAATAGAGGTCACTACTCCCCCGGATGAAAATTTTGACAATACATAAAATGGTTCCTGAGTACCTAAAACAGATTTTTGACCATTTTTCAGTTTGGAAACCTATGGACAGTGTAAATGTTCTCCATACTGGGATGGGGAAAGGAAAAATGTTGAGGACTTTATTGCAACCAAGTAAAATATTCGATTAGTATGGTATTTTACCATACCCGATGGTATGATAAAATACCATACCCGATTAGTATGGTATTTTACAATACCCGATGGTATTGTAATTAGAATGGGCCCCGTAAAACCACTACTTCACAAGCTGCATTGGCTACCAGTCTGCTTCTGGGTGCAATTCAAGATGTTGGTGATCATCTTTAAAGTCCTTCATGGCAAAGGTACAGGTTTCTTAAGGGACCATATCACTCAACTGGGATTGGACCACTCCACTCATACTGGCAGAGCAGGCATGCGAGAATGAGAAGAAGAATTAGAATTCTTTATTGGCCAAGTGTGATTGGACACACAAGGAATTTGTCTTGGTGCAAATGCTCTCAGTGTGCATAAAAGAAAAGATACATTCATCAAGAGTCAAGAATCATAAGATACATCACTTAATAATAGTCATAGGGTACAATAATCAATCAAATCATATTAGGGAACAGTCCATATAGATCGTAAGGATGCAAGTAACAAAGTTACAATCATACAGTCACATGCTGTTAGACCTGTCAGCCCTATTATTCTGGCTGGTGTGATCCAGGAGGAAGACCTTCTGTGTTGTCGCTCCTGCCCTCTGGAACAACTTGCCCTCAAATGTGAGGTTGGCCCCAACCCTCCTATGTTTTTGTAAGGGCCTAAAGATGGTGGAGGGATTCAAATTGGTTTACCACCGGTTCTGTGGGCGTGGCTTGGTGGGCATGCTTTGCATGCACACAGAGGCTTTCCTATTGACCTTCTCCTGCACTCCTGCACTTTCCTTGTGTCTTCAACAGCTGACACGTGGCAATCCACTGTGCCGCACAATGCAGCTGAGGTTGAAAAGTTGGAAATAAAGGTCAGTATGGAACCAGGGCAGGCAGGCAGGCCCAGCAGCTGATCATCGGAGTGAACCGGTTTGCTCCCAGATGATCTTTGGAGCTACGGGTTCGACTGAACTGGGCCAAACTGGTAGAATATCACCCCTGCCTAAAGACCTGGCTCTGCCAGTTGGCCTGGGACCTCAGCTGGGGAACAGCACAGCAGAAGTGGTTGATCGAGTAATAACAGATCCTACCTCTCCCCTTTCCCCACGTGTCCTTAGGTTTAAATGTCTGATTTTAAGTTTTCATGTTTTAATTGTATATGTAATTGTAAGCTGCCCAGAGTTACCCTATAGTAAGATGGGCAGCCAATAAATGTTTATAAATAAATAAAATAAAATCAGTTATTTTAACTAGTAAAGAAGTGAGTGATGAAGCAACCAACTCATGTCTAATTGACATCATACCGTATCTTTTTAGCATACTACCTCAAGAAAAATTTTGATATGTGCATGGGAATGGCATGTAAAATTATCCCATTTTTGTTATAGTTTTTACAGCTATTTGATGTTATTGATACGATCTTTTACATGGTAAGTGCAAAAAGGAGGAGGAGATGGAGCATGGAGTAAAATACTGGAACAGTCTCACAGTCAGTCTTTTAACTCCATGAAAATATCTATGAAGATTCTCAGTCATCCAAGTCAAGGTTGTACCAAAGGTGCTTTTTCAAGAGTCAACTGGACTTTCTGATTTTTCTTTGAAGATGTTTTGACTTCTCATCCAAGAAGCATCTTCAGATCTGTCTGAAGAAACCTCCAAGTAGCCTCAATGACTCTCTAAAAGAATGCAAATGACCAGCTGTCTGCAAGGAGTATAAATCCTTCCATTCTCCACAATCCAGTCAGAACTGAAGAAGCTTCTTGGATGAGAAGCAAAACGTCTTCAAAGAAAAACAGGAAAGTCTAGTTGCCTCTTGAAAAAAACACCTTTAGAACTACATGAAAAGTTTAGTTTACTTTACTTTACTTTATTGTCATTACAACGAAATCAAACACCATCTTCAGTGCATATCATGACCATGACCAGATTTGGAAAAAAAGTGAATTTGTTCCTCTCTTAGAGTTTTCTGGATACCTAAATGTTTTCCTAGCATTATCAGGAGAAAAACAAACTGGATAATCTATATGTAAATTCTAAGGAAACACAAAATAATATTTTCCTAAAATTATTAACACAATCATTCAGCAGTGATAATCTTGGCATTTTTAACAGGTATTCCCTGCAAAAAGAAATAGGCTTAAGTTACATTCTGCAGAAGCTGGTATAACATTCAAACATTTTTTTATGCCTGAACTAACTTTCCTTTAAAGTACAAATATTTCTAGCTACCTTTAGAATTCTTCAAGATACAATGCAAGTTGTTTTCTAAATAATGTTTTTTCACTTGCTGCAAAAGACTGATAATTTTGGAGCTCTTTTACATTATAGATACAGAAAAGAAAATATGTCTTGCAGAACTTCTTTTATAAAATTAGCATCTCTGGCTGTGGCAACTGATGATAATTCATTCACTTTCTATTTACTTAAAATGCATGGTGTTTGTCAAAATTACTAATTAGGCTAAAGATGCCAAGAATTGAACTAATATGATTTTGATATGTCATTAAAGAAAACAGACAAAATGCTTTGAAGCAACCTTTTTTTAAAAAAAACTCCACTGAAAATCTCTTTCTTGACTCATCAAATTATTTTTATGTGCTAGTTAGGTCCTGGGTATTCTGTACTCACATGTCTTGTGCATAATTTGTAAGCAGGGCTGTATGTAATCTATACTCAAGAAAATAATCAAAATTTGGCCACAAGGCTAAAATACATATCCCTTTAATTGCTGCTTCTCAGTTGAAACATTGAATATCCTCTTCTATAGGAATTCTAAGAATATTTGAAACAGGGAGGTTCATTAATATGGGTTTGAATAATGCAATATTTGTTTTCATGGAAATTGTAAATCGATATCAGGCTGCATTTAATGTAACCACAAATTCCCTTATATGAAGCTGGTGAATGCATACATGTAGTCGAGATTTTAATTGTTATGTGTGTAAATGGAGGAAAAGAAGATTCTATCACAGAAAAACAATGCAAGTACACAAAAGGAGAGGCCTGTTATTAGACTAGAGCACAAATTAGATGTAATTGAATGGCATTAATGTAATCATGGCAGAGATAACATGACATGAGGTTTTGGAATGCCTGAAACTATGATAGCATTTTTTGTTTTGTATGCTTTCTCACCAACTTTATAAACCATAATTATAAGTGTATTCTTTTTATTCTTTATAACAATGGCTATTAATATTTATAATAATGAATGTTAACAAATTGTCATTGAATGAATGTTTCCATTGAGCTGGAACCAAGTGCCATATTCCCCATTGAAATATCATTTTGATTAGTGCAGATTGAATAATGTGACCATTTCAACAGATTCATTAACTGCACCAATTGAGACCTATTTGTATATGAAAGGTGTTATTTGGCAGCTTATGACTGTCAAAATGTAATATCATTAGTGTTTATGATGGAATGCAATGACATTCATTCATTCCATTTCTATGTCCGCCCATCTCAGTCAATGCAATGGTATTCCTAATTTTTGTCTATGGGAAATACTTTCGTAGTCCATTTTTGACAAGATAGTTCTGCATGCTTCCCCCCAAAATATATAGTATATAGATTTTTCCAAAGTGGAACCTTTCAATTAGGCTTCAAATCTTTGCAATCTTGAAGGTAGAATTCAAATCTTTGCAATCTTAGCAATGGCCACATTAACCTAGTAGTAAAGCTTGCACATTTGAAGGCCACCCAGGATGAGAAAGTCTATTGCAAAGATTTCTGAAAGTACTTTCTAGTTGCCTCTTCATTTCCCATTAGGAATTGTGTATACATCTTATTGCACACCCTGTGAGTAATGTCAGATAGAACAATAATGATTGGTAAAGAAAGACAAATAATCTTGACCAACCTGTAACTGGTAGAAGGTATTCATTCCATAATCACATTGAGAATTTTTACTTCAACCAAGCAATAGGTGAAAATAAGGATGGGAGCTTTAATCATGGTCTTAATTTGTTCTCTATTTATAGTACTAAGTACTTAGACTTATATACCACTTTATAATGCTTTACGGCCCTCTCTAAGTGGTTTACAGAGTCAGCCTATTGTTCCCAACAATCTGGCTGCTCACTTTACCCACCTCGGAAGGATGGAAGGTGGAGTCAACCTTGAGCCTGGTGAGATTCGAACTGCCAAATTGCAGGCAGCCAGCACAGTGGTGGGATTCAAATTTTTTTATTACCAATTCTTTGGGCATGGCTTGGTGGGTGAGGCAAGGGAAGCATACTGCAAAATCTCCAATCAGAGGTGGTATTCCGAGGCAGTTCTCGGAATACTCAAAATTTCCGCTGCCGTTTCTCCAGAACTGGTTAGAACCTGCTGAATATCACTTCTCAACCAACAATCAGCAGAAATAGCCTGCAGTACTACCTTCTAACCACTGCGCCAACAAGGCTCCTTTATTTATTGTAGTTATTTATGATAGTTACATAAGGCTAACTCTTTGGGTGTCTAAATTTGAAAAAGGAGATTATCCAATGATTTTAGCCTGTAGACACAAAGCAAATTTGTTGTCAAGATTAAAAAAAAAAGTCAAAGTAAATGGATTCTCTGTGCCCTTTCTATGGCCAAAAAACTTGATATTGCAACATTAGAAAGATAAATGTATGGCTACCCTTCACAACAGAATGAAGACTTGATTGCACTTGCTAGCTATGAGCACATTGCCTATAGGCATAGACTTTGTATGGACAAGCACAATGTAATATTGTGAATTCGTTTATATGAAATACAGTACATTACGTACTTGAATATCATTTGCATTAGATAAGTATATATAGAACTGTTCACTGTTAAAATGATATGTTGTCCCTTTTTTTTGGTAAAACCAACAGTCAAGAAGATTTGCAGTTTGACTTGAACTGTGGGGTCCTTGGTGTTCTCGGAGCTTTATAGTTTTCTTGCAGATGTTTCATTACATTTCATTACCAAACTAGGTAACATCATCAGTGCCAAGGATCCCACACTCTTTGTTACATATTTTTTTCACTTTTTTAAAGCAATATCTAATTTTTTTTCCTTGAGAATATATGTATTTACATCATAAGTACATTTGTGTTTTGTTCCTTTTCTTTTTTTTTCTTTTTGTTATTATTTTAAAAAGCAATAAAAAATAAATGAAAAAAGGGGGAAAATGAAAACATGTAGATGCAACAGCTTCCAGCTGTTTTTCACACATAAATACATCCTGTAGATGTCTGTTCCAGCAAAGAGACTGAAGTGTTTATTTGTTTTGTTTTGGCCCATATGTAGTAGCTCTAGAGCAGGGTTGTCAAACTCGATTTCATTGAGGGCCACACCAGGATTGTGTTTGACCTCGGGGAGCCAGGGTGGGCATGGCCAGCTTCATGTCACTGTGTCAGAGGTGTCTGTGATGGCTCAAGCACTCTGCCAGTGAAAACAGGCTCCCGAGTTCTGTTTTCAGTTGCAACGGCCTCCTGCAACCCTCTGCTAGCGAAAACAGAGCTTGGGAGGACCCTCCTGAGCTCCATTTTTTGCTGGTAGAGGCACCATGGGCCAATCCTTTGGTATTTCCAGGACAGCCCCATGGGCCAGATCTAAGCACCCCATGGGCCAGATCCGGCCCCTGGGCCTTGAGTTTGACACCCCTGCTCTAGAACAAATTGGGTCCCAGTATCCCTATATCTCTTTGAAGAATTGTTGGCCAGAAGACTGGGACATTAGCCAGTTAGAGAGACAAGGTACCAATGAGTCAGACTCTTCATCATAGTTACAGCTACAACATGCACAGCATGCCATCTGAATATGCCTTTTCATTTATTTTTTTTTCCATTAAAACAAAGCTAATAAACTCCACTAAGAGATTTACCTGGCAGAAAGAAAATTGTAAATAAATGCCAGAATTTAGGATTTACGACTAAAGAAAAATGAGAGAGAGCCAGTTGGGTGTAGTGGTTTGGCATCAGACTAGAAACTGGGAGACTGAGAGTTCTAGTCACCATAAGCACAAAGCCAGCTGGATGATGTTGGGCCAGTCACTTTCTCTTAGCCCTAGAAAGGTGATAATGGCAAACCACTTCTGAAAAATCCTCCCAAGAAAACTCCAAGGAGTTTTTAATCCAGGCAGTCTTGAAGCAATGGACATGATTGAAAGGGAGAGGAAAGTGGGGGAAAGGTGGAGAAAGGAGGGAAGGTGGAGAGGAAGGAAAGGAAAGGAAGGAAAGGAAAGGTATGTTTTTAACTTCAAGAATCCTAGTGGTTGAAAGCGTAAACAGTGATTCAGAAGGCTTATGGAAGTGGAGGATTTGGAAAGAACTGTATTCTCTTGCCCTATAGAACTTAGTGCTTTTTTCAAAACTCTTCCATAAGATCACTGAACAATGCAGAGACTCCATTGCCAGACTCACCACCAGTGGTGGAGAATTTTTCAATCAGAGGTTAAGGGTCATCTTCTCATATTGGCAATGAAATGGCACAGAGTTGATCCTGCCTTTTCAAGTTACCTGAAGCTAGTCTTGAAAGCTCATTATATTTGGCAGACCCCGAAACCATCACCATTTTTGGCTGAAAGGCTGCCCCATAAGATGGAGGTAACAAGCTGGGAATATGGCAGAAGAAAGATCTTGCAACAGGATATTTAAACAGTGATCTTAACACAACTGAGGAATGCCTCTTAATGTCTTGAAGTACATATTGCTTGTGAATGTTTCAAAAATCAAAATATCCTTTGCTGCTTCTCAAATGGTTTTTTTCAGTTGTGATAAAAGACACCCTGTTTCTTATCTTATTCACAAGGTAGTTGAGAATTTATTTTGAATTTCCCTTGACTGGGCTTTAGCTTCTTTCATTCTTGGAGAGTTCAATGACATCAGTTATTTTTTTTCCCTGTTCTGTATCTTTCTGTCACTCCAAAGTTCTCCAATCTGTAAAAGCATAATAAATTCTCTCCTGAAAGTTAATCTTGGGACTTAATGGAAGCCAAGAAACTAGGGAGGCTACTGATGGTTGGGAAGATGATTCTGTAATGAAAGACAGGGCATTCACCCACACCCTTGGCCACCTCCTAACTAAACAATGGCAAGAACAGCACACTCCACCCATGAGAATTTGTCCAGATTCTGTTCTCCTT
This sequence comes from Laticauda colubrina, assembly GCA_015471245.1. Classification (NCBI taxonomy): domain Eukaryota; kingdom Metazoa; phylum Chordata; class Lepidosauria; order Squamata; family Elapidae; genus Laticauda; species Laticauda colubrina. Next base: position 27,690,057 of record BLBF01000041.1, read on the forward strand.
TGCAAGATATTTCAGCAGCAAATTCACTTTTATCCAACTGATTGAGAATTTATGTCAGAAGACAATGCGTGGAAATTTTCAGCTTAGCATTATGTATATCCCAGCATTTAGCATGGAGGAGAGTGCCTGGCTAAACCCTCTTTAGAGTCATCAGATGAATAGACTGTTGTGAAATGTATGAGTGGGAGAATACATGTCTTGAACACATGCCCCTATTAGCTTCATGTTTTGATTCTTAAAAGGTCTAACAGCCAGAATTCTGGGGAATTCTGGGAATTGAAGTCCACCTAACTTTAAATTGCCAAGGTTGAAAAGCATACAGCAAGATGGTGGCGCCATGGTGGAGCGGTGGTTACAATGCACTATTGCAGGTTGACTCTGCCCACTGCCAGGAGTTCAGTTCTGACCAGCTTAAGATTGATTCAGCCTTCCATCCTTCTGAGGTGTTAAAAGAGGACTCAGATTGCTGATTTTGTAAACCCCTTACAGAATACTGTAAAGCACTATGAAACAGTATATAAGTCTAAGTGCTATTTCCTATTATAGCCTGTGACTGACCATTATGATGGGCAAAGATGGGGAAGCACTTGAAGGCAAGATGTAGAGAAAAATGACCTCTTTCAAGAAGTTCCAAGGAATATATGTGAGTAATCAAAGCTTCTTGACCTCCCAGGAGCCTCAAGGCAAATTCCACTTGTAAACAGGACCACTGTTAGTAAGGCAACCTTAATGCTATCCTGCTGAATCCTAAATAGCAGATGACACCCAGTCCTAAATCTTGCAAACTAAAAAAGGAGATGCTGAAAAGGGCAGTCACAATGATAAGAGGTGAGAACAATTCCCTCAGAAAGAAAGTGACAGCATTTAGTGCTCTTTTCGCTTTGAGAAATATCAGAGCAGGGGGAAAATGCTAGAGGGAAAGCGCTAGAGGTATATATAATCAGGCATGGAATGGAAAATGAGAACAGAGGGATGTTTCCCTCCCCCGCCCATCTTTCACTGTAATCAAGATCAGAAGATTGAGAGCTGATAAAAGGAAAGAGTTTTATCATCCTATTGAATTGGATGTCCCCAGATGTGGCAGTGGCCACCAATTGTGGTAGCTTTAAAAGTGGACTAGACAAACTAATGGGAGGCCCTGAAAAGTAAATGATAATTCCTGAATGACAACAGAATGGCATAACTGAAGGACTAGCATTCAAATATTCTCAAGAATATTTCTTTGAAATTTATTTTTAATTAATTTTCTATTAATTACATTCCGTAGTATTTAATAAACATCATGTTGTCTGGGTATTTAATTTGATTAACAATACACATGCCATTCTTACTCTCCACCCCTTTTTTCCAATCACTGTGAAATGAATTCCAAGTTTGATAATATTTTGTGTCTTCTTTCTGTTTCATTTTCAATGTAAGTCTGTCTATTTCTGCACAATCTAATACAGTTGGGGTGAACCTTTTCGTCACCGAGTGCCCAAAATGCAATGCGTGCCCCCCACGCATGCACTCTGTCCCCTGCATGCACCCCCACTCCCATACATGTGCCCCTCCTCTCTGTGCATGTACCCCGCCACCAGTGTATGCGCCCTGCCCCATATGCAGCCACCTCCCGTGCATGCACAGCAGAGGCCCAAAGATCAGCTGTCCAGCAGGAGGCACATGTGCATGCATGGTGGAGTAGAGCTAGGGTGATGGCATGCAACCCCACATAGATGACTCTATGTCCACCTGTAGCATGCGTGCCATAGGTTCACCAACACAGGTCTAATACCTTCTTAATTATCTCTTCACTGCTGTTAAAACATAAAATATTTCTGAATACCTTATATAACCACCCTAAACTTGCCATCCTTGGCCCAACGTTTGGGAAACCAATCTCTGCCTGTCACAAACCAGGACAAAGGATGAGTGGAGGAGTAATACCTCTTTCAAAAAAACCTTGGTCTGGCTGGCCCTGCTGGTGGCAACTTGTAAGGGCCCCTTTCCAGGGTTAAGAAAATGGTCAAGGCAGAAGGCCGAAAAGGACCTTATGTCCCAATGGCAGATAAAGTGGAGGAATTGTCTTCACTTAGCAGCATCTGTACTTCAGTGAAGCAGCTAACAATCTTATAAATACCTGGCAGTAGGTATACAATGCCTTCAATGCCAGGTAGAGTGATGCTTCGGTTTGAGTCCTACCAATGGTAATAACTTTAGGAAGAAGACCTCATATATAGCCATCATAGGCCTTCCTCAAAAAATGAAGCAAGGGAGGCCCCAGACCCTTTGGAAATATGTCCCCCTACTCAGAAAAATCATGGAATTGATAAATTGGATATGGCTATGATGCTACAAATGCTTGTTGGAAAATGATTGTGATTAGCTGCATTAAACCATGGCAGCCATTTTGTAAGTATGCCCATAATAAAATTCCTGACATGCTGATTAACCAAATTGTGGGCTCCTGCTATACATAACTATTTATTTTGCTGTACTGCTGGTGGTCAAATAGGATTGGGGGAGTTTTCCCCACAGATTAGAATCATTGTAAAACTGATTTATTTCAGGTGAAAAAAAGCTAAATGCACACATGAAAAGCAACAATTTTATGTGTAATTCCTTGAGGCTATCTATGATATCTTGAGTATTAAAAAACCTCAAACAATTTCCTTGTTTTGCTGCTTTTAGATGACAATCACACCTCTTGCTTTCCATTAAAAATGATGATCTATGCACATACTTATCCACGGACATGGAGTAACTCAGTAGCAAAGAGGCACCTTCCCTTTATAAGTGACATCTCTAAAAAAGTAAACATAGACCCAGCGCTGCCATTATGCACATAAAATTTCTGCAGGGAAAAATAAATTAAGAAAGGGAAGAAAAGCTGCTTTCTCTGATAGTTTTTCATTTTGCCAAAGTCTGTCTCAATTAACAAATCTCCAAACATTGTTATCTTTCAAGCAAGGAGTTATAGATATAGACATATGTTTATTTTGTCCTGCTTTGTCAATGTTTAATTTTTTGGCACAGCTTGTAAAGAATTTTATTTTGTGAGGTGAGGAGGATTTTTTATTTTTAAGAAACAACACGTAATTGCCTGACTCATATCCATGTCTACTCAGCCAGATCTGCTTTTCTCTTGTGATCTTTTCAGTCCAAAATTGGTTTGGTCTTGTTTATCCTTGATGAGCCAGAGATGGGTAATGAGAGGGTCACAGAACTGAGGGGTTAAGCAAAATGTGTAGGAACTTGTCATATGTGGATGGGGCTAAGTTCCTAGTTTGAGTTCTTTTCTCCCATTCTCCCTTTCATCTCATTCATTCCTTTGTCCCATCTCTAACGTCCTTCTTTCCATCTTTTCTGACCACCCCTTCCTTCCTTTTTCCTCCCTCACTCCCTTCCATCTCTTTTCTTTCTGCTGCCTATCCCTCCACCCACCCTTCACTTCCTTTTCTCACTTTTTTTTACCTGAAAATGGTGGGAAATTTTCCCATCAATGTTCTGTACTGATGTCCAAAGGGATGCAATGCAAACTGGAGAATGGAGGAGTCAGTCTACAGATGGGTGAAGGGTGAAGATGGCCTCAGGTTGGCCATGCTGCAGAGATAAATACTGCAGTTCTAGAATCCAGTTTCCAAACCTGTTTCAGAGAAGTTCACCGACACAACCACAGCTTGACTTGTGTTTAATGTTGTATTGGTCCTGCTCTCCATGCCATGCAAATTTCCATTGGACAGAAGCATAAGGATGACTGAGGATTAAGCACACTTTGAAAATATCTGAGAGTTTTATCCATTATAATGAACCATATGGTTACTCAGGCTGCTGATAAAGGTAAAATGTCAGCATAGGTTTTGTCTACACTATAAAGAGACTTCCATCAGAGAAGAAAAGTGGGTTACAAAGCTCATTCACAATGTCACCATGATTTTACTATTTTTCACAGAAAGATCTAAAGATCTGTGGGTACACTGGGCTAAATATATAGAAAGCCCCCACAATATTATCATTCAAGTAAACATGCTTACAAATGACTTTCACATCTTTACTCCAACCACATGAAAATCTCTTAAGATAGCCACACATATGGGAATGTTGCAACAGGACTGGCATGCATTTAGGTTTGCAATCACTAGTTTAGACTCCTTTGTATTGTAGATGAATGCCTACATAGGCATTTTAATAAACTGGTACCCAGTATTGTTCCAATTTCTCTTTGTGTTATACTTTACAGGCTGTAGAAAAGATTCATGTTAATTGTTTAAATTGAAACATTAGCTTGAAATGTTTTTTTCTATAATAACATAATTGTCACACCTGCTACAACTTAAACCTCTAAATAGAAATGATCCTTGGCTCCATTTGTTGAGAAAGGTGTAGTTTATTAGAGGTCAAGTGTATATTGCAGTATTGCAAAGCCAGAACTGAGAATCATGTGCCAAAATCACTAAGATCTACTTTTCCCTCCCTTACCTATCACTCATTGCCTGCCCCATTGTAACCAATCAGGCAAGATGTTTTCATAATGGACAGTCCCAGCGCAGTTTGATATGTGGCTCCCTTCTTCTTCCAGTTTGGTGACCTTGAGGCAGCATCTGCAGGAGATACAGAATGTACTTCCATTTTCCCCAAGCATCCCCATTTCATTCCCCCTCCCCACAGTTCATGGCAGTCTGTCACCACATAGCAGCAAAGAACAAGCAAGCATAAGGTGGCAGCTGACACCGATTCAGAAAGAAAGAAAGAAATTTGACCAACCCACAAAAATGAAAAATAAAATGTCTACATGTTACACATTACTTCACATTACTTCTCAACATTAGGGCATAGCCATACATTTTTCTTGTATCTTCTATGAACTGGATAACATAGGAGTTTTTGCAAGAAGTTACAAAACTAACTTCGAGTTATCAATCTTTCATTTTATCTATTTTCCGACAACTTATTTAAAAAAATGCAATTAATCCATCAATAGAATAGGCAATTTTACTTAGTTAAACTGGAAGAATCTGAATGCATAAAAATCATACTCTGACCCCAATCCAAAAGATTAAATGAAGCTTTAAAGCCTCCTTTCCACTATCAGGAAAAATATCCAGGTTAATCAGCTGCTACTTTAAATGAAATAAAATAATTCATAAAATAAAATAGAAGAAATAATAGAAACAAGCAGTTATGAAACAAATAGTTTCATAAAATAGAGTTTCTAATTAAACTCTCGCTTGATGGCTATACTTATTGGGGACTTACCAGTTATAACTATGACAATAGAGACCTGGCACTATTAATGGCTACCAAGGTTTGTCATGACAAATTGCAATTACTTGCCTGCTCTATGGCCAGGCAACTGAACCATGGAAGGTGTGACTGTTAGGGACATCCAAGGGAGGAGGAGGAGAGAGATTAAAAAAAGCAAGATGGCAGCCTCAACCAAGTTGCTGCAGCTACTCTTGCTGATGAAACCACATTTGTGCTAAGGAGGAGCCCAGGGGGCGAGTGATATTAGCTGTATCACAGCTTTCTTCTGCAGATTATTTGAATTATATACTGTATATCCTTTGTGTCAGGATGCAACCAACCCAATTTAGCATTATTTCTGTAAGAACACCATAATACACATGGCAACATTGTGACTTCTGCTAGATGCATATGTTCCTAAGACTTCAGTTGAGTTTAGTTCAGCTTTAGGCTTGGAAACATTATTTTTTTTACCTGGTGGAGAGTTAATCTAATGCAGGGATGTCAAACTGTCATTGTCATGGCAATGTCACATGACAGATCATGACTTTTCCCTCTTTGGTAAACCAGGCATGGCCGTGGCCAGTGTGTGATGCATCCAGCCAGGGGCCGTGGGTTTCACAGCCTGTACTAGATGCATATGCTCCTGAGACCTCAGCTGAGTTGAGTTCAGGTTTACGCTCAGAAACAGTGGTGGGTTAGTCTATTGTGTAGCTTCCTGACCTACAGTCTCCTAAGCCCTGACAGTGCTTTAGTTGTCCAGAGACCAGAGACAACTTTCTTCTTCACTCAGGATAAATATTAGAGATAAGCATGTTTTGAAAATGATTTAGAAGCACTTCAGAATTTGTGCATATATAGCACTATATATATTTGTTTTCGCAGGTATTTCTATGTATGGTATTCAGCTTTGTTTGGGTATTTTCCCACATCATTATAATTGTGCTTTTAAAGTTGTAGCAACGTTTCAGCAGAATCTCATCTGCCATTATCAGGCTTCTGTATTGTGTTTGTCTAATAGCACTTTCATAAAGTAGCCTGCCTGGGGCAGAGTGTGGGGGGACACCTTTAGCTGCTTTGAGGAGACAATTTGTTCAGTATGGAAAATCTGCTTTAATGAATAGCAGAGACATGCTGTTCTCGGGTGAGATCTGAAGTACTTCTTCTCAATTATTTTTCAAGGATACTTTCTTGAGGTTCTGAGACAGGTGAGGCCAATCCTCAGGTATTCTTGATACAGTTCCAATTAAAAGGAAAGCCAATATGGTTTAGCAGTTTAGGCATTGGAATAGAACCAAGAGGATTACATTTCAAGTCCAATCTCAACCATAGAAACTTACTTTAAACTTACCTTTAAACATGCTCTTGGCCCTATTAACTTCCCAGAGGAAGTTGATATCGGGATAAAGTGACCATGTGAATTGCCTTGTGCATCTGATAGAACAGGGAGATTTAAACATAACTTATCGAACAAACAAATTAACAAAATGGGACTAGGGCAAAAATCTGTATTTCCAGTGTTCCAATGTGCCGTTAGGAGCCATTTCAATGTAGCCGTTCCTGAAAATGGTACTCTATGCAATTGCTGGATTTCAATACATACTATCCCTGTCTAGTAGTAAGAATTGTGGGAATTGAAATCATGTGCAATTGAGGGTATAGGGTCACTTGAAGCAGATTCAGGTTGTTAATAAAAGCCCAGTAAAATGTATTTCTCATCAGTGCTGCTTATGACAGTCTTTCATTTTTAAACACACTTAGCATTGCTCCCATGAAAGTTAGGTGGGTAGAATTTGTTGTTTTAGCAAATGCTTGTCTGCTCTCATCTTTTTAACTAATGGTGCCTCTTTGCCAATCTTCTAAGCAAGCCTTAGTATGTTTGCCAGCAGTATAATTGGGAGAAAATAAAGAACAGTTTCCATTTTACACCTCCTTCCCTTCCTTCCCTTCCTTAACAATGTGATAAGTATTGCAGTTAGAGTGTACCTGAGAAAATCTGATTCCGTAAAATTCCAATCTGATCGCATTTTCTCTCTCTCTCTCTCTCTCTCTCTCTCTCTCTCTCTCTCTCTCTCTCTCTCTCTCTCTCTCCTCTTTCAGGGAGTTTTCATATAAAGCTCCATAGTTCTTTTCTACTATAGGAAACAGCCTTTGAAGAAGTTCTGAAATTTGGGGTCTTTCCACTGCTAGCATTGCCTGTAGTACTGTCCTATCTGCACAGCTTTTATTGTTTTTTTTTTTTTTCTAGTAATATTCAAAGTTGCTCCCTTTTTTGCATGTGAAAAGCCACTGCAATTTATGGAAGATAAAGTTGAGTTTGCTTAAGGAAGAACATGGAACTGTCCTGTGTCCAACGTATTCACTAAAAGTGAATGAATTCCTAGACCAGCTTGTACAGAAGCAATCATAGGGAGCCTGGAAAGTATCTCCTCTTTGACCTTATTGTGATATAAAGTGATCAGGGTATCTGCAGGAGGGTCAGAACAAGCAGCCACAAATTTGATTGAAGCCAGCATTTTTTTTAAAAAATGGGTGTCTTGGGTGTAGGGGTTCACTTGTATGGTGGTGGCCACCCTTTCCACTTCTTCACCTCCTCACTGAGGGCACCCTGTGATTTGAATTTTGTTGTCTTTCCAGCATATTCAAAAGCAGGCATTGAATTTGGCTATCTTGAAGAGCTAAACAGGGCACAGATCAGATCTGATTAGTATCTGGATATGATTTACTTAGGAGAACCCAAGGTCTAGAAGTCAAAATAACAATTCAGAAAAAGGCAATGGCAAACCATATTCTTACTGTCATCATCAGAGTTAAATAGATGTGTTAATGAAATCAAGGAGGAGCTGAGCTCATCTCAAAGAAAGTTGTACCATTAACTGATTGAACTTCTGGTTTTGGGTTTAGAACTCTTACAAATGCCCAATATAGCTATATTTCTTGGAGATGATTCTGAAATGATCAGGCAAAATATAAACACATTCAGAATGTTTAAATCAGGAGTGTCAAATTTTGGCAACTTTATGACTTGTGGACTTCAGCTCCCAGAATTCATGCTGACTAGGAAATTCTGAGAGTTGAAGTCCACAAGTCATTGGACACCTGATTTAAATTATAACATTGAACACTGAGTACTCTGTGTAAAAACAAAATTCTTATCTTTTTTCTTAATTAAGCACTGAGGCTGGACACACACAGCATGTTAAAGTTGACTTTGCAAAACACAATTATTTTATCTTCCCATATTGAAGATTACATGCAAGCAATTATTAATTTTGAAAGGCTTTCAGATCTGGGGGACCTTTCAAATATTCCCAAACCATAGAAGGGTGGAATTTAAGGGAAGCTAAGCATTTTTTTGTTCTTAAAGAGCTTGGATTAGGAAACCCTTGAAGAAAATAAGACTTTGTTTAAGGATACAGGATTAGAGCCTCTTTGAGAAAACTGGAACCAACAAAACAAAATTGGCAGGAATATAATTTAGTCACATAAATTGATTTTTTTCCAGTTCTGAATACTGAACTTGGGATGATTTTATATCTTCTGCTTCCCTTGAACTCCTTGTCTGCTTGTTTGTTAAAACTGTTTATAGACTGCTTTGGAATGCAGATCTCAGCTCATATAATTTGTTCTGGTTAAAAATATATATTTTAAATCCCTAATTTCTAGGTTTTTATTTTTCAAAAAGTAGAAGAAGATAATATAACAGTTCTTTGGATCGTTAGAATTATTGGTTCTAGTAGCATTGTCTGATCTATCTTCCTGTAGTTAGAAGAAGCAAAGGCAAGAATCACTTAAGTGTGAGCAGAAACCATAAAAACTTTGACACTTCTAGGCATCTATTGTTAGCAAAAACTTCCTTGTTCCCACTGCTGAAACAGAAATAATACTTTGCCATACAACTGTCAAGGTTTTCTTAAGCCTTTTGCCTGCAGAGATAGATTTTGTTGTCTTATGGACAGATTCCAGAGACTGTTTCCGTATGTACTCCATGCCAAAATCTGTCCTAAATGGCTGTGGTTAAAATGTGGTTGTCAACCCATTAAATGCTTGAAAAGCAAAGATTTACAGAAGTTTTATCCAAGCTGCTCTGAACTGTGCCACAAATACGGGGCGAACCAACTTAATATGTTTAGTTACATGCTGTGGATGATTCATTCCATTGTCTAACAGCTGATCTCATGTCTTGCTCTACAGCAACATCCTTCATCTCACTACACAACAATAACAAACTAAGCAATCACTATGGCTAATTATTGCAATCCCTCCTCCTCCTCCTATATAAAGATCTCTGCCAAGGAACCCCTAAGTATTTGTCATGAAATTCCTGGGCACTGACAAGACTCTTATAGACCTGAGTCTGCAGGCATGAACCTGCAGAGCAATCCCTAAGCCTGTTTCTTTTCATGCACCGGTTGAATACAATCAAAAACCAGGATATCCTCTGCAATGGTCATTAGCTTCAAAATAATGGGTGCAACCAAATGATCAAAGCTCCATCTCCCTTTAATGGGGCTTTGCAAACACTTCAGGTATGTAGAAAGGGGCAGCACTTCAATTGCCTGGTCATGCCCACTATTTTGAAGTCTGTAAATGTCACCATGGATACACTGTCAAACATTGGACCTGTACTTTCCCATTAGAACACATATAGCAAAGGTCAAACCTGATGTCTGTTATGGGCAAATATAGACTTTATGTACCCTAGAACCAGGGGTAGGATCCAACTGGTGTAACTACCAGTTCAGTGATTTATGATTTTCGTGTGCGTGTGTGAATTGTCATCAGCTTGCTGCCTGGACAGCTCAGCCATGCTATGTGCAGGTGAGCAGCAGTTGAAATAGCACTTTTTTCCTGCTTTTTCCACTGCAGCTGTGCCACACAAAGTAAGAAAAGCAAGAAATAAAGGTCAGGTAAGAGTCCAGGCAGGTGGGCAAAAACAGCAGCAGACATAGAACCAGTTCTATGTCTGCTGCTCTTCAGAGCTACCAGTTCTACAGAACTGGACAGAACCAGTAGAATCCCACCCCTGCCTAGAACAACCAATATTAGGATTCTAAAAATCAATAAGTCTTTCTTGGGTTTTTCTCCCCTTGAAAATATTTCAGTTCTCATCCAGGAAGCTTCTTCAGTTCAATTCAGTTTGTTAGAACTGAAGAAACTTCGTGAATGGTCAAATCTTGACAGTCTGACAAGACAAGCTTACTGGAGTTAGATATCAATTGCTATTTCCAACACAACACCAAATTTGACTATGGTTTCACTCCAAAAGCTCCTCAGCAAATGCCTTCAAGAACACCTGGTATGTATGTGTGTGTGTGTGTGTGTATATATATATATATATATATA